>VZQC01001118.1:1755916-1861148 GCA_009823505.1 Rhizomys pruinosus | reverse complement strand
CTTCAACAGAATAATAGATGAAAATTTCCCCAAGCTAAAAAAAAGACAAACCCATACAAATACAAGAAGCACATAGAACTCCAGACAGACAAGATCAGAAAAGAAACTCCCCTTGCCATATCATAGTTAAAATGCTAGATGCTGAAATCAAAGACAAAATTCTGAAAGCCACAAGAGAAAAACAAGTTACATATAAGGGGAAAAACATAAGAATTACAACTGACTTCTCAGTGTAAACTATGAAAGCAAGAAGAACGTGGAGCAAAGCATTCCCAGTGTTAAAGGACTATAGATGCCAACCCAGGTTACTATACCCAGCAAAAATGTCAATTATACTTGAAGGAGAGAGAAAAACCTTCCATAACATAAACAAGATGATAGAATACATATCTAGAAAACCAACCCTTCAGAGAATACTTGAAGCAATTCAAAGGACAGAAGAAAGGAACAACTATTCCCAGACAACTTGAAAGAGAAATTAATAAAAACATAACTGCAGAAGTAGAAACCAAGACTAAAAATGCAAATGGATAGTAAGGTGAAAGGAAGTGGCAGATATCTTTCAATTATAACCTTAAATATTAATGGACTAAACTCTGCAATCCAAAGACATAGACTGGGAGATTGGATTAGGAAACAAAACCCATATGCTGTCTTCAAGAAATCCATCTCACTCTCAAGGATAGGCACCAACTTCAGGTGAAGGGATGGAAAAAAATATTCCAAGCAAATGGTACCAAAAAGAAAGTAGGTGTTGCTATTTTAATATCAGACAAAATAGACTTCAAAGTAAAAGAAATCAGAAGACACAAAGAGGGCCATCACATCCTTATCAAAGAAACAATTGACCATGAAGATTTCACAATCATGAATATATATGCACCAAACTCTGGTGCAACAAACTGTATAAAGACAATTCTCCAGGACCTCAAGGCACAGATTAACTCCAGCACACTTATAGTAGAGGACTTCACTATCCCACTAAGTCCTTTGGACGGATCAACTGGACAAAGAATAAACAGAGAAACATCTGAACTGAATGATACAATACACCAAATGGACCTCACAGACATCTACCAAATATTCCACCCAAATACGAGAGAATACACTTTCTACTTGGCACCCCACAAAACTTTCTCCAAAATCAACCACATACTGGGACACAGAAAAAAACCTCAACAAATACAAAAATATTGAAATAATTTCATGTATTCTATCAGACCACAACGCAATAAAGTTCATTATCAACACCAGGATAAACCCTACTATCTACAAGAACACATGGAGACTAAACAACACACTCCTGAATAATGAATGGGTCAAAGAAGAAATAAAAAAAGAAATAAAAGCATTCCTGGAATTGAATGACAATGATAATACAACTCAACAAAACCTATGGGATACTTTAAAAGCACTCCTAAGAGGGAAGTTTATAGCCCTGAGTGCCTACATCAGAAAAAAAGAAAGAGCACAAGTAAACAATCTAACACTGCAGCTAAAAACACTCGAAAGACAACAACAGATGAACCCTAAACGCAACAGGCAGGAAGAAATAACAAAAATCAGATTAGAAATCAATGAAATAGAAACAAAGAAAATACAAAAAAATCAATGAATCCAAAAGTTGGTTCTTTGAGAGAATAAACAAGATAGACAGACTTCTAGCCCAGTTAACCAAAAGAAAGAAAGAGCAACTCCAAACAAATAGAATTTGTGATGAAAGGGGAAACAACACAACAGACAATAAAAAGATCCAGACAATCATATGAATATACTTCAAAAACCTATACTCTACTAAGTCTGAAAACCTAGAAGAAATGGACAAATATCTGAAATCCTGGGAATCACCAAAGCTTAACCAAGAAGAGATCGACAGCTTAAAGAGACCCATAATATATAGCAGAATTCTATAAAACATTTAAAAAAAGACTTACAACCATTATTACTCAAATTGTTCAGAAGGATTCAAGCAGAGAGAAATACCCCAAATTCCTTCTATGAAGCCAGCATCACTCTAATCCCAAAACCAGGCAAAGATACAACCAAAAAGGAGAACTATAGACCCATCTCATTAATGAACACAGATGCAAAACTTCTCAACAAAATACTGGCAAACCGCATACAGATCCACATCAAAAAGATCATCCATCATGACCAAGTTGGATTCATACCAGAGATGCAGAGATGGTTCAACATATGAAAATCAATAAATATCATAAAACACATAAATGGACTGAAAGACAAAAACCACATGATGATCTCAATTGACACAGAAAAAGCCTTTGACAAAATCCAGCATCCCTTCATGCTTAAAGTCCTGGAGGGAACTGATGTGGAGGGATCATTCCTCAATGTAATCAAAGCCATATACTGGAAACCCACAGCCAGCATCATCCTAAATGGAGAAGAGACAGAATCATGCCCCTTTAAGGTAGGAACTCAACAAGGCTGCCCCCTGTCACCACTCCTCTTCAATATAGTGCTTGGAATACTTGCTAGGGCAATAAGGCAAGAAAAGAAAATTAAAGGAGTACTAATTGGAAAACAGGAAGTCGAGCTATCCCTTTTTGCTGATGATATGATTGTTTACCTAAGGCATGCTAAAAACTCCACTGGAAAGCTCCTAGAAATGATTAAGAGCTTCAGTAAAGTGGCAGGATACAAAATTAACCTAGAAAAATCAGTAGCCTTTCTTTACACCAACAACAAGCAACTGAAGAAGGAATACAAGGAGATCTTCCCACTCAAAATAGCCTCAAAAACAATAAGATACTTAGGAACAAACTTAACCAAAGACACCAAAGATCTCTCCAAAAAATCTTTAAACCCCTGAAGAAGGAGTTTGAAGAAGACATCAGAAGATGGAAAGATCTCCCATGCTCATGGATTGGGAAAATTAACATAGTAAAAATGTCCATTCTACCCAAACTAATATACAGATTCAATGCAATCCCATTTAAAATCCCCAAGAGTTTCTTCACAGACTTGGGGAAAAAAGTCCTTAATTTCATTTGGAAAAACAAAAGACCCCAGATTGTCAAAGCAACCCTGAGTGAAAAGAGCAATACAGAGGGGATATCTGTACCAGACTTGAAACTATACTACAGGTCTGTAGTCATAAAAACAGCTTGGTACTGGCACAAAAACAGACCTATTGACCAAAGGAACAAAACTGAAGACCCAAACTTGAACACATACAATTTCAGCCACCTCATATTTGACAAGGGGTCCAAGAAGACACAATGGAGGAATGACAGCATCTTCAGCAAGTGGTGTTGGCAAAACTGGATCACCACTTATAGAAGAATAACGTTAAACCCCAACCTCTCACCCTGTACAAAAGCCAACTGCAGATAGATCAAAGACCCAAAACTCCGAAGGTGATAGAAGAAAAAGTTGGCAGCAGCCTACAAGACATAGGCATAGGAAAAGATTTCCTAAATCAGACAGCAGCTGCACAAGAAATAATATCAACAATTGACAAATGGGACCTCATTAAACTCAAAAGCTTCTGTACATCAAAAGAAACAATCAAGGAAGTGGAAGAGAAAACCCACAGGATTGGGAGGGGAAACCTTCTACAGAGCTACATTCTGACAAAGCATTGATTTCCAGAATATATAAACTACTCAAAAAACAAAGAAGAAAGAAAACAAATGACCCACTCAAAAGATGGAGCAAAGAGCTGAACAGAGACTTCACAAGTCGGGAATTAGAGATGGCTGAGAAACATCTTAAAAAGTGTTCAATTTTGCTAATAATTAAGGAAATGTACATTAAAACCACTTTAAGATGTCATCTCACTCCAATAAGACTGGCTAGGATCAAGAAAACAAATAATACCAAGTACTGGAGAGGTTGTGGGGAAAGGGGAACACTCATCCACTACTGGTGGGAATGTAAACTCATGCAGCCACTATGGAAAGCAGTGTGGAGAACCCTTGGAAGACTCAAAATGAGCTTACCACCTGACCCAGTCATACCACTCTAGAATTTTGAGAAAGACTGAGAAAAAGATGAAAAACATGTTTGGCAGAATACATGAGCTCTGGTGGGGTGGGGGGTAGGGAGGGGGACATGTGTCTAGATTTGATTTGTAACATAATCTTGTACCAAAAAATATATATAAAACAATAAAAATATGCAGGGCAGACTTTCAAAAGGGCCCTGGAAGAACAAAAAAAAGTGTT
The DNA here is from genome assembly GCA_009823505.1 of Rhizomys pruinosus. Lineage (NCBI taxonomy): Eukaryota > Metazoa > Chordata > Mammalia > Rodentia > Spalacidae > Rhizomys > Rhizomys pruinosus. The sequence continues at coordinate 1,856,958 of VZQC01001118.1, read as the reverse complement.
CAACATCTTTGGGCATATGTGAAAAGCAAATTGAGGAATTAGAGATGGCTGAGAAACATCTTTAAAAGTGTTCAACATCATTAATCATTAAGGAAATGCACATCAAAACCACTCTAAGATATCATCTTACTCCAATAAGACTGGCTAGGATCAAGAAAACAAATGATACCAAGTGCTGGAGAGGTTGTGGGGAAAGGGGAACACTCATCCACTGCTGGTGGGAATGTAAACTGGCACAGCCACTATGAAAAGCAGTGTGGAGAACCCTTGGAAGACTTGGAATCAACATGCCGCCTGACCCAGCCATACCACTCGTAGGTATGTACCCACAAGACTTATCTTACAGCAGAGATACATGCACAGCCATGTTTATTGCAGCTCTCTTCACAATAGCAAGGAGCTGGAACCAACTCAAGTGCCCCTCAACTGACGAGTGGATAGAGAAAATTTGGTACATCTACACAATGGAGTTCTATGCAGCAGTAAAGAAAGATGACATCATGAACTTTGCAGGTAAATGGATGGAACTAGAGATATTATGTTAAGTGAAGTAACACAGTCCCAGAAAAACAAACGACGAATGGTATCCCTCATTTGTGGATGCTAGTGCCAATTACCTAGTAGTAAGTATTTCTTGTGCAGGGCCTTGAGCTTTGGTCCAAGTAGTTGAGAGTGGCCCATATTGGAAAGAACAATAACAATGACGACGACAACAACAACAGAAAAGACTGCATCAAAGAACTAACTGAAATGGTGAACTTCTGCTCGAAACAGTCAACTTCTATATCGAGAATTTTGAGAAAGACTGAGAAAAAGATGGAAAACATGTTTGGCAGAATGCATGAGCTTTGGTGGGGTGGGGGGCTTGGGAGGGGGACACGGGTCTAGATTTGATTTGTAACATAATCTTGTACAAATGTGTGTGTGTGTGTAAAACAAGGAAAAAAAGAGAAAAGCAAATTAAAATTACTTTGAGATTCCATCTCACCCCATCAGAATGGTTATCATTAGGAAAACATATGACAACAAATGCTACTGAGGATATAGGGAAAGAGGAACCCTGACTGTCGCTAAGAGTGTAACCTATTGCAGCCTATAGAACTACCATATGACCCATGTATGTGACTCTTGAGCATATACCTGTGCTGGATAGTTTAGTGTCAACTTGACACACCTGGGTCGAGGGAGCCTCAGCTGGGGAATTGGCTCCATTGGACTGGCCTGTGGCCACCTCCGTGGAGTATTGTCTTGATTGTTGAGCAATGTAGGAGCACCCAGCCCACCATGGGTGGTGCCACCCTGGGCAGGTTGCTGTGTACCGTATAAGAGGGCAGGCTGGGCATGGGCCAGGGGAGCAAGCCAGTAAACAGCATTCCTCCATGGCTTGTGCTTCAGCTCCTGCCTCCAGGTTCCTGTCCTGAGTTCCTGCCTTGGGCTCCCTAAGTGATGAACTGTGTGACCCAGGAGATCTAAGCTGAATAAACCTTTCCTCCCCAAGTTGTGGTTGGTCAGAGTGTTTTGTCACAGCAATGGAAGACAAACTAGAACAATAGCCAAAGGACTCTATACACACTACAACTGAGATACATGCACATCCATTTTAATTGTTGCTTTATTCACAACACCAGGGAAATAGAATCAACCTGATGAACCGAAAATGAAAATGGGTTACATATAAGCAATGGAATTTATCCAGCACTAAGAAAAGTAGAATTATGAAATTTTCTGTGAAATGAATCAACTGGAAAAAAATTGTATTGAGTGAGGTAACTCAGACCCCAAAAGGCAAATCTACATGTTCTTTCCATGCAGTTTATAGCTTCCGTGCTTAAATTAGACTAAATGTTTGCAGAGGACAGAGAGTAACAAGGCTGTGTGTGCATGAGAAAATGCCTTAGGGAGACATTCCCTAATATGAAGTAGGAAGAAAGTAGGATGGACATTAGGATTCTCTCTACCTCCTGTTCTACTAGATGCCATCTTCAATTCTGCCAGTGAAGCTTCCTCATACAACAGAGTGTGATGTGCACAGAAGGCCACAACTGGCCAAGTTTAGAGCATAGGAGACTGCAGAGTGTGTGTCCATGGATAGGAGTCCTGTATTAAACCTCACCCACACATGGCTCAGAGACCATTGTGAAAAAGGGGCAGAAAGCCAGGCGTGGTGGCACACGCCTTTAATCCTAGCACTTGGGAGGCAGAGGCAGGCGGATCTTTGTGAGTTCAAGGCCAGCCTGGTATTCAGAGTGAGTTCCAGGATAGCTGGGGCTACAGGGAGACCCTGTCTCGAAAAGACAAGAAAAAGGGGCAGAAAGATTGTAAGAGCTGGGGTTGGTGCATGAGCATAACAGAACAGAGGTTTTCAGGCCTCTGGGAATGTGCTCCTATGAACTTGCAACAAGGCCCACACTGACTCAGTCAGACAAAAACCGAGCATAGATCAAGGCAAATGGGAAACCTTAAGCAAGGGATTATTCGCAACAGATTTCCAAAGGTGAAGGAGAGTTGATCTTCTTTTAGGGAGTGACACTAGTTAGGCTGACTAGACTCCAATGGATGAACTTGCACCAAGGGATATCTGGGTACAAATGCTTGGCCAGACAGACCTTAGCATATATGACAGAATACATGAAACCCAGTAGGGGTTACAGGGGGTGAGGATGGGGAAGAGGCTCTAAATTTGATTAAGATACATTATCTTAAATAGACAAAACTCAATAAAAATATACATTGAAAAAAAAGTATGTAGGATGGGGGAATACTATGGCTAGAAAAGTTTAAACAGGGATGGGAGGGAATGAGAGAAAAGTGGGGATGTTAAAAGGTAGTCTATCCAAAATGGGGCATAGGGGAAAGACATACAGAAACCCATTAAATTATAAGGTAACAAAAAGATTTAAATAATTGTTTCATTTGGATGCAGGTACCCTGCATGAATGAATAGTGCTACTCCTAGAATCCATATGTCTTTAAATAAAAACACTAGTTCCAGGTACAGGATAACTTCATATAAGTTGTTCATATAGAATGCCCCCCAAAGCTCCCAAAGCAATGGAACTGCTACTATCGCTCTTGGTCATCTACCAGAACTAAATGGTAAGACATTATTCCTGAAGATACTGTACATGTGGGAGTCACCATACAGGTAAATCAAATTGGAACTAAGCTACAAACCTCCACTCCATAGGCTAGCATTCATAGTGACAGATTCTGGGGGAGGAAAAAACAACAACAGTCTCACCCAATTAGTCTTGAGTATATAGTACTGACCTAGCATCAAGATGCTCCCACAGGTAAACCTGTGCTGTGATGGTTGGGGGGGGCAACCAACTACTTTCTAATTTGTCCTGACACCTGTCCCACAGGGATAATTATGTACCTGGTACTATAAACCTGGGAAAAAACAAACAAAGTTAGATGTCAAGGACCCCGGGGCATAACTTACTACCGATATTAAGGTGAGTAGATTTGTAGCCAAACTGCCTTTTAAATATTTATATCTTTAAATATTTATACCTTAAATTAATGCTGCTGTCCATTGTGGTCAGAGAAGCTTCTTTCTTAAGGTGGGCAACTCTAGTTTGTACCAAATGATCAATTTCTTCTCATCCATTACTTCCTCCTTCTAAATTGCTGAGAAATCATCATTTTTAGATCCCACATGTCAGTGGGATCCTGTGGTACTTACTTTTCTGAAGCTTCTTTCTTAAGGTGGGCAACTCTAGTTTGTACCAAATGATCAATTTCTTCTCATCCATTACTTCCTTCTTCTAAATTGCTGAGAAATCATCATTTTTAGATCCCACATGTCAGTGGGATCCTGTGGTACTTACTTTTCTGTGCCTGGTTTATTTCATTTTTGTGTTATTATGTTCAGTTCCATTCATGTTTCCACAAATGATAACATTTCATTCTTTTGTCTGGCTGAATAACATTCCACTGCATATATGTATCAACCTTTTAACTAATTCATCAGCTGATGAAAACATAGGTTGTTTCCATTTCTTGATTTCTGCTCCTCTGTAACAAACATAGAAAGTATAGATGTATCTTCAACATAGTGATTTAATTTTCTTTAGCCATATACCCAGTAGTTGAATTGCCAAATTACGTTACAATTCTACTTTTCCTTTTTTTTTTTTTTCTTTTTGAGACAGGGTCTCCTTGTAGCCCCAGCTGTCCTGGAACTCACTATGTAGACCAGGTTTGCCTTGAACTCACAGAGATCTACCTGCTTCTACCTCTGAAGTGCTAGGATTAAAGACATGTGCCACCATGCCTGGCTCCACAATTCTATTTTTGGTTTTAAATGAAGCTCTATATCATTTTCCACAAGGAATGTAATAATTTACATTTATACTATCAATATACAAGAGTTTCATTTTCTCCAGGTTTTCATACCACTTGTTATCTTTATATTTGTTTGTTTAAGGTTTGGGGTGGGTTTTTTTTTGGGGGGGGGTGTTGAGACAAGATCTTCTTGTAGCCCCAACTGGCCTGGAACTCAATATGTAGACCAGCCTGGACTGGATCACACTGACATCTGCCTGCCTCTGCCTCTCGAATGCTGGGATTAAAGGTGTGCACTACCACACCTGGAGATAGCTTCCTGTTTTTTGACAAAAGCTGCTCATATTAGATGGAAATAGCAGCTGCTTGCAAGGCTGATTTGTATTCCCCTGATGATTAGTGATATTTTTACACTTTCTAAAATGCACTTGTTGATCATTTATGAGTCTTCCTCTGAGGAATTTTTGTTTAGGTCTGTTGTCCATTTTATAAATTGGGGTGTTGTTATGCTGTTTAGTTTTGGGTGTTCCCCAAAACTCTGTTCCAAAGACCAAACAAACATTTCTCAAATCTATTTATTACATTCTATGAGTTGTCATCTCTGTGCTCTGTTTACTCTTTCATTTGCTACCCAGAAGACATTTGGAAAATTTTGGTCTAAAGAAAGTAGTTTTTAAAATATGCTATTGAACTTATACTAAGTGGCTTTTTTCCCCCTTCACATTATTTAGTTCTTTGGATATAAGACTCTCATATATCTTCGTATCTCCAGAATCTATCACAGTACTTGGCACACAGTATGTTCTAAATAACTAAATGATGAGGAATGGAAAATAATTACATATTGATGCGATGGAATGCCCAAGGGACTGAAACTGAGGAATTGGACCAATCTAACCGCATGCATTTGGAGGTGCGTCTTTCCCTTTCAGACCTTGGTTTTCTCATCTTAAAAAACGTGGATCTTAACTAGATATTCTCAGAGGCCCTTTGAGATGTTCCAAACATATGGGTTTGGAATCAGGTTGTATTAATAAAGTCCCACATGTTGATCAATTCCAAAAACATGCAGCGTCCTTTGGCTACCTGGGAAAGTCCCTTGTCTTCCAAACAGTGAGCAAGTTATTCCCTAGTCACTGGTAGGAATACTTCCAATCTTTTTATAAATAGAAATATTCCAGTAATACAAGCAAAATTGATTGAACCTAGAAAATGAGCTTTTGGAAAATATGACCAAATCTCTCATCTCCTTCAGAAGATGAGTGTGACTTGGGGATGTTTTCTTCTGAAGTTAGCTTCCACATGAAAATCCCACTTTGGCTGTGAGTGAAGCTCAGGCTTGGAGTCTTTCTCCTGAATTTCTAAAGTCATTGGCTCACTTCAAAAGTATTCAGCAAAATAAGTATTTTTGACAACATTTGTCCTTCTCTAATAACATTTGGAACTGAAAGAGCTTTCTTGCTTATGGAATATTCATTATTGGCAATTTGGGGTATACTTGCAAGCCACAAGAATTCTCCACTGATTATAGACCCTCAACAATTTGTTACAGGGTTGTACTGGAAGAAGCTGGATTTAGACAAATTGGAGCCAAGGTACAATGGTCTTATACTGGAAACTCAAGGCAGCTGAGTATCATGTTTGCTGCATGTGAGCAAAGTGGAGCAGAGGAACAGCATGTGAGACATTTGGAATAAGAGAAGGCTCTTTTTTTTTGGTCTTTTCGAGACAGGGTCTCTCTGTAGCCCCAGCTGTCCTGGAACTCGCTCTGTAGACCAGGCTGGCCTTGAACTCACAAAGATCCATCTGCCTCTGCCTCCCAAGTGCTAGGATTAAAGGCGTGCGCCACCACACCTGGCGAGAAGGTACTTTTTAAAACTACACTACAAAAAAAAAAAAAAACCTACTACTTAGCCATAGTCAATATACAGAGAGCTGACATTAAGAGATGCCGAATATGATTGTCCTGAGAATGGAACAACTATAATTACAAGTATCTACAAGACAGAACCAAACGGATCTCAGTGAAGGTTCCTTATTGATACATAGCAAAATCAGCTCACAGTGGATATAATCCCAGCTTCTTACCAATATCATGACCCTTGGTCATCAAAATGTCCCTGGATGCTATGCACCAGAATTCAGGCCTTCTCTAATACAATAACAAAATTCAACTTTATATTTTAATTGTTGCTTAAAGTGCTGAAATTTAGAAGTTACATTAATCAGGGGTCACAGTAAGTCATGTAGGTAAATTCGTACATATATATAAATTTTTTTTATAATTAATATATATATATATATATATATATATAATATTGGGCTTTCTCCCATAGCCTGTAACCATATTAGATATGCGCTCCATCTTCTGAAGCAGACCTTAAATCCAATTAGAAATTGGTAACTCCCATAATATTCGTGCCACTCTCACACCAGTGGGCATACCCTGATAGGTCAATTGTTGTTTTAACCATTGTATTAACACTCTGGTAAGCTTTATGATTAATTTTTCTCTTTAGGTAGCTTGAATAGCACCTTCCAGTGCTATGAAAGCCAACCATCAGAGATGAGGCTTTGAAGTCAATGACACCTTGGTTTTTTTTCCTTATTTGTTCTATGGCTTATATATGTAGTATCTTCATACCTTCAAGTTCTGGTGGGTATCCAAGAGTAGGTACAATGGCCAGTAATGTTTGAGGGTCTAGTCAGCAGCTTCAAAACAGGGAATAGAGTCTTTGCATTGGGCTTTTACTTTGCTACTCTGTGGTGTCTAGTAGGAGCACCTGTTATAAGGTAACTCATTTTAATATCTTTTTATAATGTATATGTATGTACTTTAAGAAGCTTCAATAGTAGACTTCCACACAATTTTTCCTACAGACATTTATTGTTAGTAATCCCTCCCCATACTCCCCCCTGTGCCCTGCCTGCACATTCCCCACCCCATTCAGCCCTCCTACTGTATCATTCCACTTTCCTCCTTTGTATCACTGCATTCCACCTCTCCTTCCAGGAAGCCTCCCACCCACCCAGCCAGTAAATGGTGGTTTACTAGTTTCCTCGTTTCTCTTGATTTTCAAAATGAAACAGGCAAGGGCTGGAGAGATGGCCTAGCGGTTAAGAGTGCCGACCTTCTTGCAGAGGACCCAGGTTCAATTCCCAGCACCCACACGGCGGCCGAGAACCGTCTGAAACTCCAATTCCAGGAGAACTCCAGTTCCAGGGGAATCCGACACCCTCTTCTGACCTCCGCGGCATTGCACGACACGGGTGCACAGACTTGCATGCAGACAGTACATTCGTACACATACAGAAATAAATTTTAAAAATTTTTAAAAAATAAAAAAAACAAAATGAAACAGGCAAATCTAAGATTTTGAAACTAACATCCGGATATGAAAGAGAACATGCAACATTTGTCTTTCTGGGTTACCTCACTCCGGATGATGTCTCCAGTTCCATCAACTGACCTGAACTTTTCATAATTTCAGTCTTTTTTTAAATATCTGCATTTCTCATCCATAGATATCCACGCAGATTAAGTTTCAGCAGGGATAATTTCAGTCTTTCAAGAGCTGGGTAATATTCCATTGTGCATACATACCACACCTTCATTATCTATTCACCTCTTGATTGACAGCTAGGGATTTTTTCCAATTTTTTACTATTCTGAAAAGGGCAGTAGTAAACATGGATAAACAGGTATTTCTGTGATAGGGTAGAGAGTCTTTGGGGTAGATGCACAACAGTGGTATGGCTCTATGAAATGTAGGTCATTTTCTAGCTTTGAGGGGACCTTCACACTGACTTCCATAGTAGCTTCAACAGTTTTGACTCCCACCAGTGGTAGAAGAGAGTTCCCCTTTCTTCATATCTTCGCCAGCATTTTTCATTGCTTGTTTTATGGATCTTAGCCATTCTTAGGTAAGATGAAATCTCAAAGTGCTTTTAATTTGCATTTCCTGGCGACTAAAGATGTTGAGCACTCAATACAGAGAATCAGCTAGAGAAGAAACTAGAGAATACATTGGAACTTATAGGCACAGGAAAGGACTTTCTGAATAGAATTCATGGTACAGGAATTAATTCCACTAATTGACAAATGGGACCTCATGAAATTAAAAAGGTTTTGTACAGCAAAAGATACAATCATTCAAATAAAGAGGCAATCTGCAGAATGGGAAAAACATCCTTACCAGATAAATCTCTGACAGAGGGTTAGTATCTAGAATATACAAAGCAGCTCAAAAAAAAAAAAAAAAACCTAATATAAAAAAGAAAAACAAGAGCTGGAAAGATTGCTTAGTGGTTAAGAGCACCTGCTGTTCTTCCAGAGGACCTGGGTTCAAATCTCAGCACCCCACATGTCAGTTAACAACCATCTACGTTCCAATCCCAGGGGATCCCACCTCTTCTGACCTCCACAGGCATTAGAGTATATGGGTGCACCTATCTACATCCAAGTAATATACACATAAAAATAAAAAGCAATAAATAAAACATATAAAAACCAATCTAATTAAAAACTGTGGTAAGGAGCTGAACAGGGAGTTCTCTAAAGATGAAACTCAAACAGCTGAGAAATACTATATAAATGTTCAACATATTTTTTGAACATGGGATAGATTTAGGGACACATTTCTTTTTTATTAGTACAAGGCTTAGAAGAAAAATTAAAATAAGATTTTTTTTAGTGGTTTAAAGTACAAAGGCCTCATATAACTAAAAGTAATTAATGAGTATTTGGAGAATTTCTTGCAGTGATTAAGAAGTAATGTCTGGTTAGATAAAACAATGTTATTTTCTCCATTTGATGTTTGTAGCAACCCAGTACTGTAGTATGTCTTTGAATTATGGGAAAATATCACTTATGTAATGTAATAGATATCACATTGCAAAGCTCAAACAACAGAACTATATGCTTTGACAATTAGGCTGGCCATGTAGGAGAGAGGAAGAATGAGAGAGAGGGAGAATTTAACATCACTTTGAAAATCATAATCTACCGTTTAATATAAAAAAAGAAAAATATCTGGCTGGAGAGATGGCCTAGTGGTTAAGAGCACCGACTGCTCTTGCATTGGACCTGGGTTCGATCCCCAGCACCCACATGGCAGCTGAGAACCGTCTTAACTCCAGTTCCAGGGGAATCCGACACCACCCTCTTCTGACCTCTGTGGCATTGCACAACATGAGTGCACAAACCTACATGCAGAAAGTACATTCATACACATAAAAATAAATAAAAACATTAAAAAAAAAGAATCATCAATTTAGCACAAATCTGCCTTATTTTCAAAGCAATCTCAGATGTCCTTGGAATGTACACTAGTCTTTCAGAAAAGCTGGTGACACAAGTTCAATATTCTCTTTTTGACAATGCAAAGGCATGGAGAATATTGTGAGATAATACTACTTAGGAAAGTTCTTAACATTTTCTAGTCTTGGTCTTGAAATATATAGTTTCAATTATGAGAAAAAATGTCATCATTTAGTAGAGTTGTGTTCTCGTTTGCTTCTCCATTGCTGTGACAAAACACTCTGACCAATACCAACTTACGGAGGAAAGGTTTGTTTATCTTACATCTCTCAGATTCATCACTGGTAGCCCAAGGTAGGAACTCAAGTCAGGACAATACACAACAACCTGTCCAGGGGTTACATCATCCACAGTGGGCTGGGTCCTCCCACATCACTCACCAATCAAGAAAATATCTCACAGACATGACCACAGGCCAGTCCAATAGAGGCAATCCCCCATCTGAGGCTCCCTCAACCCAGGTGTGTCAAGTTGGCACTAAGCTATCCGGCATAAGTGGCTCTAATCTAAAAAGACACTGCCTTACATTTCTAAAGACACTGCGTTCTGCCACCCTAGAACTGTAAAGTGCACTACTGGTCTCTTGCAGGTAAAATATATAACCAAGAAGTAGCTGTATTTTTTCCTATTTGTATTTCCATGGAGACTTGACTTAAGGCAATATGCTCCAGCTCCTGGCTGTTTAAGTGCATTAGCATGGAGGCAGCTGTTATAACAGCACAAGCCTCCTAGCAAATCCAATTTTTTAATATTTCACAATGGCAGCATGATGCGCATGAAGAGAAAAATGTAAACAGGACACTATTGTTTGGGTTTTTGCTTGAGAAACAGAAAAACCAATTATGTATGTAGAGAAAAGGCATGTTTCCTAGGACACAAAACGAAAGACTGAATTTCCTATTTCTAGGAAGGGAAAACATCATATAGCTCATGATGCATTCAGGGTTAGTAGTGTATGAATAAACCCATGCTCTAAAATCTGGTTGGTCATCAGATTAACTGGGGGCTTCTTTACTGTACAGGTCCCTAGACCTTACTCAAGGTCTAATAAATCACATTTCTCACAAGGGTGGATCAAAAAAAATGTTTTACTTGGGGTTAAAGAGATGGCTTAGTGGTTGAGAGCACTTGCTGCTCTTGAAAACACAGATTTGGGTTCCAGCACCCATATGGCGGGAAACAATTGTCCACTTCCAGGGGATCTGACTCTTCTGGCTTTCACAGGCACTGAACCCACATGGCAAATATAAACACAAAATTGTGGCACAACACACATAAAAATATTTCAAATATACTTCTAAAAAGAATACACAAAGATCATTATAATATTGTATTGGCATAGAATATATAAAAGATGTCTCCATGATTTTCAGAGATGATCATAAGGGACTGTCAGAAAATAAAGCAAGAAGATTTAGTGTCAAGAGAATAACCAATGTATTTGTATTCAGGGACCATGCACAGTAGATTATCAATAAAAACTGGTTTGGGGAGTCAAGAAAAGCCAGATTCTGTTTCAGCTTATCTAATTATTGTCTATGTATTCCCAGGCAAAACATGTAAATTCTTATTATCTCAGTTTCTACATCTATAAAGTGTGAGCAGGAGAACCTAATTTATTAGGCTACTGTGGGGATTAAATTAAACATCTCAAGCACACCTGTCACCATGTCTAGCATTGTATCTAATTAGCACTCAGAAAAAGGAGGTGTAGAAAGTAAAGATTAGTAACAGCTACAGTTTTCCCTTCTCTAAAGCAGATTCTTACATGAAGGAGGTTTGGAAGGCAGCTGTCCCCTCGGAACAGCACAAATGTTTTCTTGCTTCCTTCAGTGCTTTCATGTTGGCTAGAATTGCTTTGAGAACAAGATAATTCTCTAGTGGCATGCAGTTTTTTTAAAAGCTAGGAGTAGCTCTGTATGTAGGTCAATGGCACTGCCTTGAGCGAAATTGTCGTTTTGGACTTGGACGAAAATATTCAAGGGATGCATATCAAATCTGCAAATGACAGGACTGGAGAATAAGCACTACCGCGTGATTTATCTAACGAGATTACAGCAGGCATTGTGTGACCATCCCAGTAGGCTGAAATGGATCACATACAGCATAACTGACATAAGAGAAGGATCTAGCATTAAGATCATTTCAAATAAAGGATGCAGGGTACTCAGTAATAATTTAAATTCATAAGAGCCAAGTTTTCTTGCATCTGTTTTATGCTCCAATCAAATATTATTCCTGTGTCAACAGGAGAACTCACATTTTGCTACATTACTCCATTTGAGTCTATCTCTAGTTTAGTATTCATGTGTATAAAAAACATACATACTCTGCTGGGGTTATAGGTACATGCCTATAATCTCAGCTACTATGAGACTGAGGGAGGATAATTGTGAGTTCAAGACCAGGAGACTAGCCTGTATAACATGGAATCTGTGTCCAAAAAGAACTGAAGAAATAACGAAAATTAAAGCAATAACAAAAATAAAAAATATAGGACATCTTGATCATATTCAAGTATTGCATACTAACATCTGGGTATCTTCCTAAGCATTTCTTATGTGAGGAAAAGATCTACACTAAATTCAAGGTGTAAAACGTATAAAAGAAATTGATGTCTGAGAAAGACTGAAGAAAAAGAAAGGAGGAGCCTGACTTCCACAGATTAATTTAGCTTACCAGTCTTGTAAGTACAGTATAACACTGTGACACTTCCTGAAGGGTGGCTCCAAGCTGCAAGGTACTCTGACAAAAATAAATATTGGGGACAAGGGTCTGGTTATTACATTCAAAATTGGTTGGTAATCTCTTAATATTCAAGAACTTCAAGATTCACAAATTATTTTATTAGTTTAAAGACCATGAAGAGTCCCACAACAAATAAATGTGTTTAGCTTTAACCCTGATTTTAGGTGAATTAATTTAATGACAGAAGTTAATTTTGTGGGTAAGAGATATCTATTGAGCACTTTTGGACTCCTGTAGAGCAGAAGCTCTGGAGTTAAGATGCTGGGTTTCTCTCCTGACTCATCATTCTGGCTTCTGGATCTAAAACCTGAGCTTCCACTTCCCAGAAATCAGATATTAGTGTTAGATCCCCTGTCATTTTATCAGTTATTCTTTATGATCCATAGGAGTTGGAACAAGTACCAACAGTGTTGTTATTTCTCCCCAGTATGAAGTTCTCCTTTACCTTCTCAAAAGTGGTAAGACTATACTTTCCAGAACCTTTGGGCAGGTGGAGGGGAGAGGATGTATTTAGTTCTCACAAACCATGATAATTAATAATGAAATAGAAGTTAGCTTGTCTGTAGGAAGATCTGCATGATTCTTTGAAAGTGTTTCTGGGGCCAGGTGTGGTGGTGCACACTTTTAATCCGAGCACTCAGGAGGCAGAGGCAGGGGCATCTCTGTGAGTTCAAGGCCTGCCTGCTGTACATTGTGAGTTCCAGGCCAGCTGGAGACCCTGTCTCAAAAGACTAAAAAAAAAAAAAAAAGTGGAGACGCTTACTCTCTTCCAAAGAATCTTTTTTCTTCTTATTTGGTGTCTTCCTGTCTCAGCAATGGTGGCAGAAGATTTAAGCTGACTAGTTGCCTCACAAGACCTACATAATACCAGCTAATATGCATGTGGATGGGAGTGATTTCACAATGCCCCTCCTCTAGATGAAGAGATATAGGCAATCAGTAAATGATGAGGGAGAGATAAATCAGTTTTCTCCAGAGATGAGCTGCCTGATGGATTATCTAACACCAAGTAATCAGCCGTAAACTGGACTATCAGTAAATGAGTGAGTTTAGTACAGCATNATATATTATATATATATATATATATAACATATATGCATATATGTATGTATATGTAATAATAATATCAAGAGAATAAGAAATTGACAGGGAGTGTGTGGGACATGAGAAGAGTTGGAGAGGGAAGTAGGAGAAAAAAATACAGTTACTCAGGTAGGAAATTCTCAAATGTTTTAAAATAAAAAATAAATAAAATTTTTAGACATTTAAAAAAATGTTTAAATGGGGCATTTGGAAACTCAGAGTGAAATGTGATGGCCGCAAAACCCCCCTTCGAACTGCACACACGGTGTCTGAACATTAGTGCAGATGTGCACCTGAGGGCTGTATGGCCAGGGACACAATCCCAGGCAGGAGAGACCGCCCTTAGAGTGACTGGAGAGAATGGTCCAAGAGATTCCCAAAATAACATAGGCTATTGTCAAAAGCTCTTATCTCCTAGAACTAGAAGATAAGACCCTACTGCTGAAGACAGGATCTACTTCAGTTACAGGACTTGGAGCAATGGAGCAGGGAACTGACCTGGAAACCTTCTACCGGAAGTTTAGCTCTCATAATGCTAAATAATAATAATATGCAAACTCTAAGTGAAAAAAATCAATCCATGATCCAGCCCAGCCCTAAAGCCTAATAACCAAAACAAACAGCACAGCAAACTACCTCTATTGGTGCAGTAGTGGCGCTGTTATGGGGGGGGCAGTAATCAACAGCTATCTAAGCCCTCTCAAGGGGAGTGAATTCCTACTACACAGTAAACTCAGCCAAATAAACATGGCTTGAAGGACATAGATCCTAGAGAAACCCTACCTAAGTCATATCTCTAGACAAATGAAATTTCTTACCATATGCTAAATATGGATCCTTACATTTATAGACAAGCATACCATGCACCACTCATCAAAGAAGCTTGTTTTTTCAACAGATGGGGGCTACTGCAGAATCCCACAAATTATCAGATACAGAGAATATACGTCTGAGAGTTGCCCAGTCATAGGCAGCACATCTACAGTTGAACCTCTACAGAAAGAGAAAAAAAATCACCAGTGCATCCCCCAATTCTCACCAGTGAAGCTTCCTTATACAACAGAGTGTGCTATACACAGAAGGGCCACAAATGGCTGAGTTCTAAAGAATAAGAGACTGCAGAGTGTGTCCCTGGATAGGATTCCCATATTAAACCTCAACCACCTCCGGCTCAGGGACTATTGCAGAAGAGGGATGGAAAGGTTGTAAGAGCCAGGGCTGGTTCATGAACAGAGGGAAGCAGAAGCTTTCACGCCACTGGACGCTTGCACATGTGAACATATGACGATGGTGGCATCCAGATCAGGACTCATGCCAACTCAGTCAGACAAGGCCCCAGAGTGGAGTGAAAGAAATGGATGGCAAGCCAGCCCTAGACTGAGAACTATTGAAGACTGATTACTACTACTGGTTAAGGGAGAGATTATGCCTATCTTACAATCTCTAGTTGTGCTAACTAAGACTCCAGAGGACGAATTTGGGTACAAATGCATGACTAGATAGAAATTAACATGTTTGGTCCTGTGGGGATTTGGGGGCCATGGATGTGGACGGGGGGGTCTAAAGTTAAATTAAGAACTGTTATATATGGGGCTGGAGAGATGGCCTAGCGGTTAAGAGCGCTGACCGCTCTTACAGAGGACCCGGGTTCGATCCCCAGCACCCACATGGCGGCCGAGAGCCGTCTGAAACTCCAATTCCAGGAGAACTCCAGCTCCAGGGGAATCCGAGACCCTCTTCTGACCTCCGCGGCATTGCACGACACGGGTGCACAGACCTGCATGCAGACAGTACATTGATACACACAGAGAAATAAATAAATAAAAAAAAATAAAAAAAAAGAACTGTTATATGAAATGTACAAAAATCTCAATAATTACTTTTTTTTAAGTTTCAAGCTGAGATGTCAGAGCTGCAAGAGGAAGGGAGCACAGACTGCTGAGTCGTGTGACTCTGGTAGATGTTCTGAAGAGTCACCTGGACATCTACCAGATATCGCATTAGTGAGAGGTAATGTGAGGCCTTAAATCACTGAGATCTGGAGTAGTTTATTTCTACAGCATTAGCTTAGCCTTTCCTGACTCATAAAGTCAGACAATATCTGTAAATAAAAGAGCATATGATTCCATGCTTATTAGTCCTCTGAACATATGTTTTATGTGCCTTAAATTTTTGCAATTAAAATGCCATCAGTGACATAGTTGGACCTCAAACAATGTCACTTAGATACTAGATTAAATACCAAATTTCAGGATGAAAACCACACAGCATGACATGAGTCTGCCACTCTTGGTTTCTATGTAGCTCAAATTGCTTTCTCACATGTTATCCAATTTTTCCCTATTTCCATGAATGTAGAGCCCAAAACATACTGTATTTATTTTCCTCTGAGAAAGGCTCAGAGAAAGGGAGGTAATTTCTTGAGCATCTTCATATGGAACAGATTCTATAATCATGTTTAGCCTCACCCAATTTGTCGGTTTTGCACTGCGATATTTCTTTGTGAAATTCTCTTCAAATTCCCAACGGAATTTCTCTGGCTCTATCCAGTGGCATGTTTTGTTTGTTTAAAAATTTCATTTCAATAATTTTATGGATTTCCTGCAATGAGATGAATAATGTTTCTGGCAATGAGAGAAGTAACAAGCTAAGGAACAGAAAAATCACAGAAATATATAGAAACAAAAGTTACTGTGTTACCCTGCCAAGAGTTCACGGTCAAATAGAACTAAAGGTAGTACACACAGAGAGGAAGCAGGGAACATATGTCATTGTACGAGTGTGTGAAGACTCCAAGAACCTAAGCACAGAAGCCAAAGCCATCAACCTGAAGAGTCTGTTTCCGATTGTGAGAGACACTGCTTTTAAATTTAGTCACTAAAGCCTGCTTAGTAGAAATTCTTCCCAGGTCTGAAACTAATGGAATAGAGGCTATATTTTCAATAATGTGTTTTATCCACCATAAAACCATTAACTGGAAATATTGTATTCATCAAATTGAAAGAAGGTAATGGTCAGGAAGAAATATGGGGGGGGGTGATGGGGGCAAAGTAGAATAATAAAGACCATTTGGACATGGATTTATGGTAATCTAAAAAATTAATTAAAATATGCAAAGATAAGATAGAGTTTTTAACTAAAAGATATAAAATATAATAAATAGAAGAAAAAAGATAAGGAAACAAAAAAATCAGCAAGGGAAATCCAACTCTCAGCTAAGGATGTCTAGAAGAACAGAGGAAACAACAGGAAGGAAATGGCAACACAAATTGCTTAAGGAACTATCTTCAAACTGCAGGACATGTAATTGCATCCTGACATAAACCAGGGCTCCATAGCGCTCAGCCAAGCCTGCTACTGAAAATACTCTACATCTGAATAACATTGGCCCTATTGCAAGTCGTGATAGGGAAGTAATCTGGGTGTCAGCAGGCATGGTTTATTAGGGAGGGTTCATGAATTCAGTATCCATGGGATAGAAAGTAAGAAGGCAGGACTGAGAAGGTCGAATTCAACTGTGAAGTCTCATTGAAGGGTGAAGGGCTAACTGACCTAACTCTGGGAGATGGAGGGGCCCTTTGCAATTGTTACTCATTGAAGGAAGATAATTAGGCCTGTATATCTTTCTTTTCTCAGTGGTTGGTTGCAGGTTTCTTTTGAAAGGGGGCATGATGACAGTTACAACAGTAATCTTTAGCCCTTACAAGAAGGGTCTCAACTAAGGGTATCACCTGGCAGTACTCCCAGTGGCTGGAAGAATCAATGCGTCTTTCTTGAAGGGAAATGTGGGTTACTACAAGCTCCACCCAGTCAAAAAGGAACTAGACTTCTACTTTGCATTTGTATGTCCAGGCTGGATGCCAAACCTTTGTCTGGTACACTGAATAAACATCTAAAAAACCACATGAAGGCACAATACTGTCTTTCTGAGGTCAGAGAATGCAGAACACATTCCCAGGGAGGAAAAAACAAAACAAAACAAAACAAAACAAAACAAAACAATACACCACATAGGTTTCAACAAAGTTAAATCGGGCTTTTCCATGGCAACACTGGAAAATAATTCTATTTCAGTATGTTTGTTAGTGGTGAATAAGGTTACTATGTCTTGTGCATTAATTTTTTATCCTGCCACCTTGTTGAAAGTATTTATCAACTCAAGATTAAATATTTTGGTGGAGTCTTTAGAGTCTCATGTATAGAATCCTATCATCTGCATTCCTATTATTTATATCCCTTTTATTTCCTTCTTTTTTCTTACAACTCTAGATACGACTTCAAGCACTATACTGAATATGACTTTTGTCTTATTCATGATCTCACTGATAACTCCTTGAGGTCCTTCTCCATTTAGCATAATATTGGCTCCAGCTTCACTATGTATAGCCTTTGCTATGTTGAGGAATGTTCCCTCCATCCCCAGCCTCTTTATGATTTTTATAGTGAAAGAATGTTGGAGTTTGTCAAAGGCTTTTCCACATCCAGTGAAATGATCATGTGATTTCTGTTTTTGAGTCTACATATGTTATGTATATCTCACAACTGTTGATTTATGCATGTTGAACCATCCCTGTATCTCTGGAATGAAGTCACATTAGTCCTGGTAAATGATCTTTTTTACATGATCTTGGATTCAGTTTTCCAGTATTTTACTGAGAATTTTTGTATCTATGCTCATCACGGAGATTGGTCTGTAATTTTCTTTTACTATTGTATTTTTCATCTGGTTTTTGGATCAGGATAATAATGACATTTTAAAAAGATTTTGGATGCCTTCCTACCTTTTCTGTTTGACAGAATAATTTAAGTAGTGTTGGTATTAATTCTTGTATAATTCTGGTATAATTCTTGCATAAATTCTGGTATAATTCTGCAGTGAATCTATCTGGCTTTTAGTAGACGGAAGACGTTATTACTGCTTCTATCTCATTACAGGTTATCAATATGTTTAAATTACTTATTCTATCTTGGTTTAATTTTGTAAATATTTTATTGAGTTTTGTGCATTTCACACAATATATCTCAACCAAAGTTACACCACCTCCCCCATCTGAGGATCTCATACCCCCACACTTCATTTCATGCACTCTGACACATATGTCAAGTCCTTTTTCTTTTGCTTAACTTAGCTAATATTTTGGTAATTCTGTTAATCGTTTTAAAAAAAAAAAACAGCTCTTCATTTTGCTGGTTCTTTGAATGCATTTTTCATTATTTCACTAATTTCATCCCTGGTTTTGATTCTCTCTTCCAGTCTACTATTTTTGGCATTGGTTTTTCCCATTCTCAACTCAAATTTTTTTAATATTGTGCTTATTATTTTCATTTTACGTGTATGAGAGTGTTGCCTGCATGTATGTAAGTGCACCTGTGTCATGCAATACCCATTGAGGTCAGAAGAGGGCATCAAATCCCTTGAAACTGGAGTTACAGATAGTTGTTAGCTAACATGTGGCTACTGGAACTCAAACCCAGGTCTTCTGCAAGAGTACCCAGTGCTCTTAATGACTGAGCCATTTCTTCAGACTGCTATATTTCTAAAATGTTCGATGGTAGACAATTAGTGTTATAAACTTTCCTCTCTGGATTGACTTCATTTTGCCTTAAAATTTTTGAGATGTTATGTTTTCATTTTTATTCAGTTCCGTAATTTTTTTTGTCTTTTTGAGACAGGGTCTCCCTGTAGACCCAGCTGTCCTGGAACTCACTCTGTAGACCAGGCTGGCCTTGAACTCACAAAGATCCGCCTGCCTCTGCCTCCCTAGTGCTAGGATTAAAGGCGTGCACCACCATCCCCAGCTCAATTCTATAAATTTTAAATTTCCTTTATGATTGCTTTCTTTTTTTTATGTATGTGTATGAATGTACTGTCTGCATGTAGGTTTGTGCAACCATGTCGTGCAATGCTGTGGTGGTCAGAAGAGGGTCTCGGATTCCCCCGGAACTGGAGTTCTCCTGGAATTGGAGTTACAGATGGTTCTTAGCTGCCATGTAGGTGCTGGGGATCGAACCCGGCTCCTCTGCAAGAGCAGTCGGTGCTCTTAACCGCTAGGCTATCTCTCCAGCCCCTTGATTGCTTTCTTGACCAACTTACCATCATTCAGCTGTGTATTGTTTAATTTCCATTAATGCAGTTGTTGTTGGTGCTAATATCCAGCTTTATTCCTCTGTGGTCAGATAGAATGCATGGTGTTATTTCAATTTCCTATTTTTGTTGAGATGTGCTTTGGTCCTAATTGTTTGATTTTTGAGAAATTTCCATGGGCTGCTGAGAAGAATGTATGTTCTTTTTAGTATTTGAATTCTATGAATGTCTATTAGGTCCATTAGATTTATGATGTCATTGGGGCTGGAGAGATGGCTCATTGGTTAAGAACACCGACTGCTCTTGCAGAGGACCTGAGTTCGATTCCCAGAACCCACATGGTGGCTAAGAACAGTCTTTAACTCCAGTTCCAGGGGAATCTGACGCCCTCTTCTGACCTCCGTGGCATTGCGTGACACAGGTGGAAAACAAAAGGAGGAAAAAAAAAAGATTTATGATGTCATTTAGTTCTGGGGTTTCTCTGTTTAGTTATTTTTTTATGGTTTATCTATTTTATTCATTTACTGATTTAATGTCTAAAATTTATGATCCCTTTCCAGATAAAGGATATTTATTTATTTATTTTTTAATAATAGGTAATAAGTAATGAATACAAGCATCCTTCATGTAAAACCAATTTGCAAGTAGCTAAGCCCAAATTTATACAGCCTGAGGCCCCCATTGTCCAGCTGGATAAGCTTGTATGTAGTTTTTATCCAAATAACTGATAGTCATCCACTATCACTGTGATGGTGTAAATAAAATCTAGTAGTGTTTCTTTCATTAAATTGGATGCCCTTGTGCTTGGTGTGCAAATGTTTAGGAATGTAGTATCTTTCTGGTGATTGTTCCCATAATGAATATGAAGTTATTTCCTTATCTTTTTTGATTAGTTTTTGATTGAAGTCTATTTTATCAGTTATTAGAATACTAAGTCTGCTAGGTTTTTAATTCTATTTGCTTTGAATATTTTTTGCATCCTTTTACCCTAAGTTGTCTATCATTGATGGTAAAGTGAATTTCTTTTTCTCATTTTTTTATTTATTGATTGATATTTCATGTATTTCATACATCATTTTTCAATTCAGTTCAGGCATATTCCCCTTTCCCTTCCCCCCACCCCACCCCACCCCATCCCAGATCATGCATTCTGCCATAACTGTCCTGCATCTTTCAGTCTTTTTTTATTTTTAGGAATTCACATTTTCCTCCATTAATTTTATATTACTCTAAAATATGGATATATATTCTCCACCCATATGCAGTAATTACAGAGTCTGAAAATAATTGGTGGGTGGATTCTAGAGCCCATTGAGAATATTCACATTTTAACAACATAGTGGCTTTCAGATAAACAGAAATATAGCCATAATGTCATTTAGCTTGCCTTTTGTCTGGGGGACTTGGTGTTAGCATCCACAAATGAGGGAATCCATTCTCCGTTTGTCTTTCTGGGACTGTATTACTTCACTCAGCATAATGGATTTGAGCTCCATCCATTTATCTGCAAAGTTCATAATGCCATCTTTCTTTACCTCTGAATAGTACTCCATTGTGTAGATGTTCCACATTTTTGTCATCCACTCGTCTGTTGAGGGGCATTTGGGTTGGTTCCAGCTCTCTTCACTATTGTGAAGAGAATTGGAATAAACATGGATGTGAAGAAGCTCATAGGGATTTCGATTGGGATTGTGTTGAATCTGTATATCAGTTTGGGTACAATGGACATTTTTACTATATTAATTTTCCCAGTCCATGAGCATGGGAGGTCTTTCCATCTTTTGATGTCATTTTCAATCTCCCTCAGGGGTTTAAATTTTTTGTTGTAGAGGTCTTTGGTATCTTTCGTTAGGTTTGTTCCCAGGTGTCATATTAATTTTTAGGTTATTGTGAGTGGGAAGATCTTCTTATATTCCTTCTCCACTTGTTTATTGTTGGTGTAAAGAAAGGCTACTGATTTTTCTAGGTTGATTTTGTAGCCTGACACTTTACTAAAACTCTTAATTGTTTCTAGAAGTTTTCTGGTGGAGTTTTTAGCATCCCTTATGTAAACTATCATATCATCTGCAAAAAGGGATAGC
Organism: Rhizomys pruinosus; assembly: GCA_009823505.1. Classification (NCBI taxonomy): domain Eukaryota; kingdom Metazoa; phylum Chordata; class Mammalia; order Rodentia; family Spalacidae; genus Rhizomys; species Rhizomys pruinosus. The sequence goes on along the minus strand of VZQC01001118.1, from coordinate 1,835,351 downwards.
TTAACTTCTTTTCCTATTAATACTCCTTTAATTTCTTTCTCTTGTCTTATTGCCCTAGCAAGCATTTCAAGCACTATGTTGAAGAGGAGTGGCAATAGGGGGCAGCCTTGCTGGGTTCCCGCCTTTAAGGGAAATGGTTCCAATTTTTCTCCATTTAGGATGACGTTGGCAGTGGGTTTGCTATATATGGCTTTGGTCATCTTGAGGAATTTTCCTTTCAGTCCTATTCCCTCTAGGACTTTAAACATGAAGGGATGCTAGATCTTGTCAAAGTGTTTTCCTGCAGTGAATTTCTTGGATGCAGCAAAAAGGATTATTCTGAATCCTGCTAACCTGCATCTTTTTATTGGAGAATTGGTACATATCATTGAATAATAATTCCAAATATTAGTGGTCTCAATCCTCACCATTTTGCTGTATTGTTGTGTTTTCTTAGACCTTTTTTGACTGTTCTGGAATTATTTATTCTTTATGTCTTCTTGGGTGCATCTATCCTTTTCTTCAGATGAAGAATTCCTTCTAGTATCTTCTGTAAAGCTGTCTTAGTGATCATAAATTCCTTTAGTCTGTTTTTAGAATGGAAAATTTTTATTTATCCTTCAATGTTAATAGATAGTTTGGCTAGATATACCAGTCTGGGTTGACAAATGTGGAACTTCAGAACTTGGAATGTGTGGTGGTTTGAATGAGTGTCCCCCATAGGCTGTAAGTATTCAGACATTTTGTTTCCAGTTGGTGGCACTGTTTTTGGAGGTCTTAGAAGGTGTGGCCATGCTAGAGGAAGTATGTTATTGGGGGCAAGCTTAGTGAGTTTAACAAGCCTCGTGGTCTCAAGTTGCTCTCTCTCTGCTTCTTGTGCTCATTGGGAGATGTGACCCTCTGCATGCTGCTCCAGCTCCAGCCGCCATGCCTCCCACCACAATGGACTCTAATTTCCTGGAACCATCAATCGTAAGCTCAAAAAAATTCTCCCTTTTATAAGTTCCTTGGTCATAGTGTTTTATCACAGCAACAGAAAAGTGACTAATACAGAAGGCATCTTCCCAGGCCCTTCTGACTTTAAAACTTTCTTGTCAAATAATCAGGTATTATCAGGAACTTGCCATTTTAAGTGATTTGACCTTTCTCGCACCTTCCAATACCCTTTATTTATTCTGTTTTTAATGTTTTAACTATACTATAATATATTCCGAGGAGTTTCTTTTCCAATCCTGTCTATTCAGTGTTCTGTAGGCCTCTTGTATATAGATTGGCATCATATTACCTCAGTTTGGGAAATTTTCTTCTAAGATTTTATTGAAAATATTCTCTATGCCTTTGCTATGGTATTCTTCCCCTTATGTGCCCACAATACAAAACAAAACTAAGATCTTTACATGATGTTACATAGCTCTTCCATGTTCCGTTCATTTTCTCAAAGTTTCTTATTGACCTTTACTGAGCAATACAGTTCCTCTACTTTGTCTTCCACCCCAACACTATTCTCCACATGAATGGAATGAGAAGCATTCTATTGGTAAGGCTTTCCACTGAGGACTTTATTTGGCTTATTGACTTTTTCATTTCCAGCATTTCAGTTGTTTTCTTCAGCAATTATATCTCTTATTAAATTCCATTTTTATATTGACTTCCTTATTTCTTTCAGCTCCTTATTTTTGCTTTCTTGGAGTCAATTCATATCCTCTTTGAGATCTTTGAACATAATTATAAACATTATTTCGAATTTTGTCTGGAATATTCCTAGTTCATTCTCATTGGGACTCATCATTAACTATGTTATAAATAATGGGAGGGGTGTTAGAGGGGCACGTTGTCATGAATTTTGTGCTATTTTTGTTTCTGTACTGTAGCTTACACATCAGTACTAGTTTGCTAGCTAATTCTTTTTATTCAAATCGCATTTCTTCTTTCAGTCAAGGACTCTAAAATGTTCACAAGAGAATTAAGTTGTGAGAAGATTGAGACACTTTCTTCAGCAGAACTGGTATTGAGGGCTGCAGTTTCTAACCCTGGTATTCTTTTGAGAGCTTGCTACTGTCTGCATGAATAGACACTATGCAAAGGTCAGCACACCCTTGGCTCATCTCCTCCACTGCTTTCTAGTGTGTCCCTCTCTGACTTGTTGCAATACCTTGAGAAAACTATGGTCAACGGGCAGTTGGGATATCTGATCTCAGGAAGCTGGATGCAGAAGATGAAGCAGGTTGCCTAAAGGATCAGAAGGGGCTGGGCCTACCTATGAAAGCTGGGAAGAGAAGTACTGGAGGAACTGGGAAGGCCTATGTACAAATTCAATAACATTTCTTAGCAGGCTCTGTCTTTTAAGGGTTCTAAACAACATTCTCCTACAAATAAAGGACCGAATCAAGATAGAAGAAGCAGTATTCCAGAAATTTAAGATGTCCCCCTCTCACCCATCAATGAAGAAGAGACTCAACAGCCCTTGAAAAGAAGTCTCCCAAACTCCAAATACCACACGCAGGGCTGCAACCTTCTCTGAAGTTTCCACTATGGTAGATATGTGAGGAGTCTGCTCCCAAGCTCACTAAAATGACAAATCTTTGCTACAAGAGCCTGTCCACAGGACTGCTCCACAATACGTCACCTGTGTCCTGGGAGAGGAAAAGCAAGATGCTAGCCCAAGTGCCTACAAAAGAATTTACAGGGTAGAAGCACTTGTCATTTTATATGGGAAGAAAAATCCACCACTTCCACCACAGAGAAAGGGTTACAGGAACATGAATGCAATAGAGGGCTATTCAGAACTGGATCAGAAGCTGCTGGCATTGGGGAGGATGAGAGCTGTGCACCATTCCTATAGAACAGCATGCTCTCATGTCAGCCAAAGCAGGACAAAGGTTTCTCAGAGAAAAATGTCAAAAAGGAACAGGGGTTATTTGATAAATTTGACACTGTGCAAAATAGTAATGAGAAACATTAAAATCGTGTTGCATTTAAAATTATTATTGTTTTGGGGCTGGAGAGATAGCCTAGCGGTTAAGAGCACCGACGCTCTTGCAGAGGACCCGGGTTCGATCCCCAGCACCCACATGGCGGCTAAGAACCGTCTGTAACTCCAATTCCAGGAGAACTCCAGTTCCAGGGGAATCCGAGACCCTCTTCTGACCTCCGCGGCATTGCACGACACGGGTGCACAGACCTGCATGCAGACAGTACATTCATACACATACAAAAATAAATAAATAATAATAAAAAATAAAATTATTATTGTTTTAAAGTTTTAATTTTAACACTCACAAAAAGCATAGAAACAGGTGATAAACTTGAGAAAGAAAGTAAAGCATGTAAAAGATAGAAAATGGATGGAATTGGCAGTTACTATGTTAGGAAAAATGAACTAGAACTTGAAAGGCAAAAAAAAAAAAAAAAGATAGACATAAAGACATAGTACTCTGTGTAATTCCTCAGCATTTGCAGGACAGGACATCACAAATTAGTTTGTTTGACAAAATTGTGACATGAACTGTGTTCAAAATTAGAATAAGGATTTTTGAAATGTCAGAGAAGCAGTGGTTATATCTACACTGAACACTCAACTTGCCATGATAGGCCAATAGATAGTTTCTGTCGTTATACTGAGTTAGTAAATTATTCCTAAAACCTATAAATTAAGAAAATAATCCTTAACATATTATTTAAAAATAAGAAAGAAAATATCATATGAAATAGTCAGAATATCTAAACGTTTCTAGATAAGAGAACAAGAATGAACCAGGAAGAATAGAAAGCTGCTGTTTTTATTATAAAGCTAGAAAATACCATTGACTTGTTTCCTTAGTGAAAATATGACCATATGTTTATTTGATGAAAAGAAAAATAATTAAAAGCAAAAATATTAAGCAAAAATATATTGTTTGGCATTATCTTAGATCAGAATTTAGACAGACAATGAAAACTATTCCTGACTTTACATTCTCATTGTCTCATAGAATATAAGACACGGTCACTAGGCTTTTAGTGTTCTTGCCTTTCTTCTTAAAAGACTCTATAATTTGTCTAATTAAAGCTTACATTTTCTTACTAAAACAGTCTTTCTGATTAACTGAAGCTTCTGATGAATTGAACTTTAATTATTCAGAAATAAGTGTAAATTTATTCTTCACCCCCCGCCATGACTTTCCCAGTCTCTCAGTACCACCTCCACCAAAAAACCAGAAATGCCTATTGATTTCATCCTGACACAAATGGGCATGCAATGGGCTTCAGCTTCAGGTGAGCTTAGAGGAGTAGCCCCTTAGAATTTCTGCCCCCTTCTTTGCGCTGCTTACCAAGCTGGCCTCGCTGGCCAGGAGTTGGCAGACTCTGCTTCTGGATCCAAGCCACTGATCACATTAAAAGTGTTATTGCTTGAAACCCACAAAGAGACAGGAATGTATTCATTGGAAAATGTGTTTTAGCATAGGACTTCTGAGAGAGGACAAACTAGTTAACATTTTTCCTTTAGACAGCTGGCCAGATACTAAATAGAACTGGCAGCAGCTCTTTGGAATTAATTTTTTATTATTTAGTAACTTTAATTCCATAAATTCATTTTTCATTAATAACTCTTGTAAGTTAATTCCATAGCAGATCACACACTGAAGGACAAACAGCATGATAAGTATCAACAAATAGATTGTTAAAGGTGATCACCATCTCTTATTTTGCTTGGGAGAACATGCAGTCTTGAATGGAAAACTGTCTGCTGGAGGGAGGGAAGACTTGGATTTTGAAGCTTGTGTAGCCACAGATAAATTACCTGTCCAAGGATTCATTAGTTTAATAGCCTTGCTTTCAACAATTGCTGCAAGGAAAAAAATCACTAATATTTATACCCTTTCAGTTTGTAAAGTTCTTTGTGGCTCATCACAAGCCATGGAAATAAAAAGTACAGATCATTGGTTCTCACAATAAAAACAGGGAAGACATAAAAATTCTGATGGCCAGGTGCCCCTCCTACCAATGACATTGGAATCTTGGAGGTGTTGGCACTGCTTTTGTCATAACGAGCCCAGATAATTCTAATTCGACTCACACTATGGGAAATGCATGATGGGAAACCTATGTACTTAAAGCATGTCAGTCCTCTATTTATTGGCAGTGTAATTTAGAGCCAGAAACTTGGTTCTCAAGCCTTGGTTTCTTCACTTGCAAAATACAAATATAAGTCCACTTCTCTGTTGCAGGAAATCTGGAGTCTTAGGCAAAAGCCTCTGGAAACACATGTGGACTCTGGAGTATAAAGTTATTCTGATCTTAGTACCAAAAGAGAGAAGCATAAAGGAAGAGGAAAAGCAAAGCTCACAACCAGCCTGATGAACACAGTACTGGAAAGCTAATCTTTCCAAAAGAAAAACTCTTTGAGACATAATATTATGGTCATCAAGGCCTAAATGCTTGGCTCTGAGAGCAGCTATGAGAAAATGAATTCCAAGTGCAGAACATTAGACATCAGCAAAAAGGAAAAAGAATTTTCCAGAAGAAAGAGTGCACAAGATTTCCTCAAGCTCTATAAAGTCTCAGTCCATCAAGTTAGTGTAGTTTCCATTTAGGTTGGGCCTGCTTTGACTATTAGTCTCATGCTATGATGCAGACCATGTGCCTGACACAGAGTAAATACTTAAATATAAATATTAACAAATATCTCAATAGGAAGAAAGATTCTCACTATAAAGTTGTGTCTAATAGACAGTTACACTTGAACCCTACAAATGAAAGTATGCAGAGAAAGAAAGGCATTATCTATGACGGACATGAGTCCAAAGGGCTAGGCCAACATCCCACAGGTATACATAATGCAAGATATCTGAACATAAAGCTATCTTTACCAGGCAGAACTAAGCTCTCAGCATGGAAGCACACTTTATTGGGGATCCTGAAAATTGCTGCATTCTGACAGGTGTTCTGAAGACTGCAATCAGTTTATAAGCAAAAAGAAGTCAGGGACTCCTGGTGATATTTTCTGGAGGAGATGAGATCTGAGCTAAGCTTTTAAGGTGGGTGCCATTGAATGCTCCATATGAAGAGGATAAGATAATGTTCATAACAAATATGGCTAAAGAAAAAGAAAATTACAAAGGATACAGGGCTAGACTATATATGCGCAAGAGAATCTCTGGGGAATGTCAGTCCAATACTAGCATTTCTCTCTATCATATTCAGCATCTATTCATTCCACAAGGTTTTAAAATTTGTTTTGCTTTTTAGCATCTTCTGTAAGACAGGATCTGTACTGTGTGTTGAGGTTGAATTACTAGGTAATTAATGATTCTTGTTCCCAGACAGCTTATAATAACCTATTCAGGAATCACAGGAAGGTATGCTGAACAGGCTGTATGATTCTGGACAATTGACTCCCATTCTTAGGATGATGGTGGTAAAAGTTTGACCACAGAATGGTTAACAAAATTTAATTAAAAAAAATGGTTACCGAATATTCCACCCTAATACCAGAGAATACACTTTCTACACAGCACCCCATGGAACATTCTCCAAAATCGACCACATACTGGGACACAGAAGAAACTTCCACAAATAGAAAAACATTGAAATAATTTCATGCATTCTATCAGACCACAGTGCAAAAAAGCTCAACATCAACATCAATAAAGCCCTACTACCTACAAGAACACATGGAGACTAAACAACACACTCTTGAATAATGAATGGGTCAAGGAAAAGATAAAGAAAGAAATAAAACCATTCCTGGAACTGAATGACAATGACAATACACACAACAAAACCTATGGGATACCTTAAAAGCAGTCTTAAGAGGGAAGTTTATAGCCCTGGGTACCTACATTAGAAAAACAGAAAGAGCACAAGTGAATGATCTAACACTACAGCTAAAAGCACTTGAGAGGCAACAACAGATGAACCCTAAATGCAGAAGACAGGAAGAAATAACAAAAATCAGAGCAGAAATCAATGAAATAGAAACAAAGAAAACAATACAAAAAATCAATGAAGCCAAAAGTTGGTTCTTTGAAAGAATAAACAAGATAGACAGACCTCTAGCCCAGTTAACAAAAAGAAAGAAGGAACAACTCCAAATCAATACAATCTGTGATGAAAAGGGAAATATCACAACGGACAAGGAAAAGATCAAGAAAAATCATATGGGAAATACTCAAAAACCTAACATCTCTAACCAAGTTTGAAAACCAGAAGAAATGGATGAATATCTGAAATCCGGGAATCACCAAAGCTAACCCAAGAAGAGATCCACAGCTTAAACAGACCCATAAATACATGAAGAAATTGAAGATGTAATAAGAAACCTCCCAACTGAAAAAAGCCCAGGCCCAGTGGTTTTCATGGGCAGAATTTATAAAACATTTAAAGACCTACACCATTATTGAAACTGTTTAGAAGGATACAAACGAGGGAATTCTCCCAAATCCTTCTATGAAGCCAGCATCCTCTATTACCAAAACCAGGCAAAGATACAACTAAAAGGAGAATTATAGACCCATCTCCCTCATGAACACAGAGAGCCAAAATTCTAAACAGGGTACTGGCAAATCGCATCCAGACACACATCAAGAAGATCATCCATCATGACCACTTGGATTCCCAGAGATGAGGGATGGTTCAAATACAAAAAATCAAAAAAACATAAAAAAATAAAAAACACAAAAACACAAAAAAAAAAAAAAAAAAAAAAAAAGCCTCTGACAAAATCCAGCATCCCTTCATGCTTAAAGTCCTGAGGGAATTGGATTGGAGGGATCATTCCTCAATGTAATCAAAGCCACTATATGAAACCCACAGCCATATCATCCTAAATGGGGAAATTCAGAAAAATCCTTTTAAAGGTAGGAACTTGGCAAGGCTGCCCCCTGTCCACTCCTCTTCAATATAGTGCTGAAACACTTGCTAGAGCAATAAGGCAAGAAAAAGGAAATTAAAGGAGTACTAATTGGAAAAGAGGAAATCAAGCGCTATCCTATCCTATTTGCTGACAATTGATTGTTTACTTAAGGGATGCTAAAAACTCCACCAGAAAACACCTAGAAACGATTAACAGCTTCACAAATGGTGGCAGGATCACAAAATTACACCTAAAAAGCAGTAGCCTTTTTTACACCACCAACAAGCAAACTTAGGAGAGAATTCAAGGAGACCTTCACTCACAATAGCCTCACAAACAATAAAATAGCTAGAACAAACCTAACCAAAGAAAACCAAAGATCTCTAACAAACAAAAATTTAAACCATGAAAAGAAATGAAAAGACTCAGAAGATGGAAAACCTCCATGCTCATGATTGGGAAAATTAATAGTAAAAATGTCTATTCTACACAAACTCTTGTATAGATTTAATGCAATCCCAATTAAAATCCCAAAGAGTTTCTTCACAGGCTGGGAAAAAAAGTCCTTAATTTCATTTGGAAAAACAAAAGACCTTGAAAGCCAAAACACCTTCAATTAAAAAAAGAGCAGGGGATCTCTATACCAGACTTCAGTCAAACTATACTAGCAGGGGCTATAGTCCATAAAAACAGCCTGTACTGGCACAAAACAGACCTGTTGACCAATGGAACAAAACTGAAGATCCAAATAGGAGCACATATAATTTCAGCCATCTCATATTTGACAAGGGGGGCAAGAAGACACAATGGAGAAAAGACAGCATCTTCAGCAAGTGGTGGTTGGCAAACTGGATCCCACCTGTAGAAGAATGAAATTAAACCCCTACCACTCTCGCCCTGTACAAAAGTCAACCCCAGAATGGACCAAAGACCTCACATGAAAACCCAACCTGAAGGCGATAGAAGAAAAAGTTGGCAGCAGACTACAAGACATAGGCATAGGAAAAGATCCTTAAAATCAGAACAGCAGCTGCTCAAGAATTAGGTCGACAATTGACAAAGGGACCTCATTAAACTCAAAAGCTTCTGTACATCAAAAGAAACAATCAAAGAAGTGAAGAGAAATCCCACAGAGTGGGAGAAACCTTCACCACAGAAACAATCGACAAAGCATTGATTTCCAGACTATATAAACTACTCAAAAAAAAAAAGAAGAAGAAGAAGAAGAAGAAGAAGAAGAAGAAGAAGAAGAAGAAGAAGGAGGAGGAGGAAAACAAATGACCCACTCAATAGATGGAGCAAAGAGCTGAACAGAGACTTCACAAGTGAGGAATTAGAGATGGCTGAGAATCACCTTAAGAAATATTCAACATCACTAATCATTAAGGAAATGCAAATTAAAACCACTTTAAGATATCCGAATAAGACTGGCTAGGATCAAGAAAACAAATGATACCAAGTGCTGGAGAGGTTGTGGGGAAAGGGGAACACTCATCCACTGCTGGTGGAAATGTAAACTCATACAGCCACTATGGAAAGAAGTGTGGAGAAGCCTTGGAAGACTTGGAATGAACTTGCCACCTGACCCAGCCATACCACTCCTGGGCATGTACCCACAACACTCATCCCACCGCAGAGATACATGCATAGCCATGATTATTTCACAATAGCAATGAGCTGGAACCAACCCAGATGCCCCTCAACTGACGAGTGGATAGAGAAAAATGTGGTACATCTACACAATGGAGTTCTATGCAGCAATAAAGAAAGATGATATCATGAGCTTTGCAGGAAAATGGCTGGAGCTAGAAGACATTATGCTGAGTGAAGTAACACAGTCCCAGAAAAACAAATGACAAATGGTATCCCTCATCTGTGGATGCTGGTGCCAATTACCTAGTTGTAAGTATTTCTTGTGCACAGCCCCTTGAGCTTTTGTCCAAGCAGTTGGGAGTGATGCATATTGGAAACAACAACAACAGAAAGGACTGCATCAAAGAACTGACTGAAACAGTGAATTCTGCTCAAAACAGTCAACTTCCACATGGAGAATATCGAGAAAGACTGAGAAAGAAATGAAAAGCATGTTTGGTAGAATACATAAGCTCTGGTGGGGTGGGGGGATGGGGGAACACAGGTCTAGACTTGATAATCTTGTACAAAATATATATTAAAAAAACATGATTTTAATGCACTCATCAAATATACTAAGCACATATTAACTACTGTTATTCTTACATCTCCAGGCATGGTCTGGGCAAGAAAAAGCAGAGCAGAGAGACAGGTTATTTTATAGGGCTGAAACTACTTATAAACAGTCATGCAGCAAGCTTTCCTGGCCACACAAATGCACATCTGGTTACATTCCATGACTCTCATGGTGACAGTTCAGTTTCTCCATTTTTCCCTTAAAACTCTCAGAGTTGATGAAACTCGACTGGCCATCCTTACAGTTTAAGCATGCCGGTGCCCTCCCATATGTCTGACAACTGTGTCCCTGATATAAACAACCATTTATGCAAAGAATAAAGAAAACGACAGTTGTCTTTCCAATGGAAGGTTGATGCAACTTACAACACAGACATTGACATTTATAGGAGTAAAAGGAGCCCTTGAACTTCTCCTGCTACAGTTTGAACTTGGATATAGCATCCATGGGCATATCACAGCTGGGAACCTGACCACATATTGTGACAATGAGGAGGGGAAAATCCAAAACAAAACTTGCCTTCCCTTGGAAAACATTGTCTCAGTTGCTCAGGGAATTTACCTGGTCAGTAACGATAGTCAACGTGATGTAGATCTAAAAAGACAATAAAAATGAGCAGTATTCTTAGGTCTGGCACCAAGCCAGGGGATGGGTTTGATTCCATCTCAGATGATTCAAACACAAGATAATTTTGAAACCACTTGTTTTGGTGTTTGGAAATTTGTCTTCCTTGATAAAAAGTTCTTCTGGGAAATTTAGACTTTTTCAAGACTGAACATTTTGGTTACACCTTGCTGATGCATTTCCTTACATTATTCAAGGCTAAAGTCATATCTTTATGACTTTTGTAGAGCTAACCTTTACTTCGTGTTGAATGCATGGTATGCATATGAGTGTTTGTATATATTGGTAAGTATAAATTAGTGGGAGAAGGGAAAATGAGAAAGAAAACAGGGAAGAAGACAAGAACAGTATTAGAAAAAGGAAAAGGGAAGCACAGGTATGAAGAAGACAATGTGGATCATGGAAGCCAGAAGCCAGGTAGAGGCAGAGAGTTCTCAATAGTTGTAACATGAAGGGGTCACAGCAGATGACCACCTATACCTGCCAAAAATCATGAGCAGTGAACATTATATAGAAGCCAGTATCATGAAACCTCAATTGATAAAAAATCTGCTTATCACCCATGCCATCTTTATAAAAGAGACTCAAAGCACCCATTCATATGTAAGTTTTATTAATTTTATTCATTATTACTATGTGTATGGATGTGTGTGTATATATGTGTTCATGATGTGTTGGAGGGAAAGCGTGCATGCCACAGTGTGTACGCAGAGGTTAGATTACAACATTTTGTAGTCAGTTCTCTCCTGTTACCTTACATGTGTTCTAGGGAATCTCACTAAGTTCCCCAGGTTTTCATAGCAAGTATCTCACCTGCTGAGCCACCTTACCACTGACCCACATTCATTGGGGGTGTGTGTGTGTTCATATATAACCTAATATACTATATATATATATATATGTATATATATATATATATGTTGGGAATAGTAAAGTTCTATGAAATTAAAATAATCACATTTCTATATTACTTATATATTCCTATATAATACTCATCATTCTCATGTTCTCTATTTCTCACAAGATATATATTTGCAGCTGGAGAGATAGCCATAAGAGAAATGCAAGTTAAAACTACTTTGGGATTCCATCTCACCCCAGTGAGAATGGTGATGTCTCAGCAGTTAAGAAAAGAACACTGGCTGCTCTTGCAGAAGACCTGTTCGGGTCCCAGAATCTACATGGCAGCTAACAATTGTCCACAGCTCCAGTTCCGAGGAATCTGAGGCCCTCTTTTGGCCTCCATGTACACTGTACACATACGGCACACTTACATACATGTAGGCAAAATATACACATAAAAATAAGTAAATCAAAAAGTTTTTAAAAAGATGTACATTTGAATATATCTCAATTTGTGGCAGTTTGTGGTTAAGCCAAATAAAATATATGCAAGGGATCTCAAGGATTTGGGATTTCAGCTTGTTTTTAAGTATACTCATATCAGAACTATGTTATATATTATAAAATCTATCATATGCTAGACATGGTGATATGCTATCCAATCTCCCTCCTCTTCTCAAAGAGTCCTCGGCTATCTGCGCATGCAGAGACTACCTCTACTGTAGAGCCAACTTGCTGGTCCTTCTGTCCTTGGTGAGCTCATATACAGTGATCAATGAAAGCAAGCAATAAGGCAGGCCTGGAGGCATACACCTTTATTCCCAGCCCTCGGGAGGCAGAGTTCACATCATGACTTCTAGGTGGACGGTGACTAGGGAGACCATGTCAGAAAACAATCAACAACAACAACAAAGCAGGCAATTAAAGCCTGTTCACTTCAGTGGAACTACTCTGCTCAATCACTTCAGCCTTGCTTCTCTCCCAGAAGATTCCAGAGACTTGTGGAGCACTGCAGATCAATTTTCTTCTAATTTAGCCATTTTGCTTTCTTTCCCTTCCTTCCACACATTTTGATTCCAAGAGTACACATAATAGACATCTTGGCTCCTAAACACCATATCAGAGAGCACCTCCCGAAGAACTCCACTGTGACATTTGACAGAATCTGAGCCTCTTGAGGGCAGAGGTCTCAGTCGATGAGGCTGGCATACACTAATGCATCTCCAGTCCAAAAAGTTGTATTTTCCAAAGAATATATGTTTAATAAATATTTTAGTAAGTAAATGAGGAGTCATCTACCTAGTAAAAGATACTTAAAAATAGGATAAAATTCTAAATGTGCACTGGGGACTGGAGAATACCATAATCTTATGGACTGCCTACCCTGCTATATGCAGCAGAAACAAAGGAAATCACATCTCAAACAAGGTAGAATATGAAGACGACAGCTGAGCTGTCCTCTAACCTCCACATATGTGCTATGTAACATGCACACCCATAGTCACACCCGCAAAAGCATGCATGCACAAAACACATTATACATAGACATACATATGCACACAAAAATACGAATGGCTGAACCAGGGTCTAGCAGTATACCAGTGAAAGATATAATGGAAATTATCTTAACATTAACTTTTTCTATGAGCCATATATGTTTCATCATTTTGGCTTAATATAAAACAGACAGAAAATCATCTTTAAAAACAACAGGGAGAAATAGCCATGCTGATTTTTCAAGATAAATAAAACAAATTGTCCATGTGAAACAGAATTGAAAGAGGGTTTCCATAATTTGTGAATTATTTCTGAGAACTGGACATTAAGCTTTAGATCAGATATTCCAAATTTCTTTCCTTTTGCTGATTCCCTAAGACAGGCCGCAGCCTTCTTTATCCTGCCCTGCAGAGATTTCTAGGGTTTGCTTAACGAGGACCACCATTAGCAGAGCGATATTGAACCCTGTCATAAGTGAGACCGCTTTGGAGTAGGACCAAAAGAGACACAAACAAGCTGGCCTCCAGCCAGCAAAGCAGAGCACACCTGGCAGTGTGCATTGCGAAGTAAGCCTTCCACCTCTGGCTCACAAGAGGCAAGTATTCTTCCCATTTTATGGAAATGGAAAACCAGTGCTTCCGGGATCTCTTTCAAACACTGCCTAGAACTTAGAGAAGATACCATGTATAAAGCAAGCCTTTCAGCAGTAAAACATTTCGAGAAATGTCAGGGTAGAAACTTTTCATCTCAAACTGTGGTTCAAGCCTGTGGTTAAAGCATGGTCTCAGAAAGCTTTGCTTCAGTATGCACAGAACTGGCTGAAACTGACCTAAGCTTCCCTCCTTCCATTCAAACTTTTCATAAATAACTATTTCTTACTCTCTTTTCATATCCCCTCATCTCATCTCCCTTCTTTTTCTCGTGCTTTCTTTTTTCCCTTTATTTTCTTTTATTATTATTATTATTATTATTATTATTATTATTATTATTGTCTTTCTGAGACAGGGTTTCCCTTTAACCTCAGCTGTCCTGGAACACACTATGTAGACCAGGCTGGCCTTGAACTCACAGAGATCCACCTGCATCCATTTCCCAAGTGCTGGGATTAAAGGCATCCAAAACCACACTTTGCTTATTATTTTTATTTTATATGTATGAGTATATTGCCTGCATGTCTATAAGTGTACCCATGTCATACGAGGCCCACAGAATCAAAAGAGCGCGTCAGATACCTTGGAACTGGAGTTACAGATGATTGTTAGCTGCCATGTGAGTGCTGGGAGTGGAACCTGGGTCCTCTGCAAGAGCAGTTGGCGCTCTTAACCTCTGAGCCATTCTCCAGCCCCTCTGTCTTCTTTCAATCACTGTCCTTTACATTCATTTCTTCTTTCTTTTTCATGAGTTCCCTCCCATTTTTCATCTCTCTTTTCTTTCCTGCCATCATACTTGGATGGTTTCATTGCTTAAGAAAGGAACTTAAAGCCACCAACAGAAAATGTTTTATCTACTCAAATTTTTATAGATCCACAGTATATCTTAAATTTTCAGGGCTATCAGGAAAGAATCCTGGGGAAGGAGGACAGCTCAGCCATCCTGTGCTGCCATAGCATGCAAATCCCCAGCACCAGGAAAAAAGGAGTATGGAGGTGAACATCCTTTTTTTTTTGGTCTTTTCGAGACAGGGTCTCTCTGTAGTCCCAGCTGTCCTGGAACTCGCTCTGTAGACCAGGCTGGCCTTGAACTCACAAAGATCCACCTGCCTCTGCCTCCCAATCCTTTTTATCCGTGGCTGTGTAGCCTAGGGAGAGACAACTCCACCCTGCTGCCCGATAGCAGCCCGGGGCCTCCCTTCAGAGACCTCTGCATGAGCAAATACTGGATTCTTGATTTTTCCACAGAAACCAATCTAAAGGTGAGCCAGTATGAAGAAGAGGCTTATTAAGAAGAGACTAAACATAGATCTAGACATGGGGTCTAAAAGAAAGGGAGATGGTCCTGAAAAACATGCATAGGCAGAGGCAGCTCAGGACAGTCACTTTTAGGCATCTTAGCAATAGACATGTATACAACTGTGGTGACTTCTACAGCTGTATCTCAGTGAAGACAGCTCCTAAGTAATCCTTTTCTCCGTTTTGATAAATAAAGCTGTGGTGTGGTTTCCGAGGTAACTTCAATAGGATTACAATATGATGAACACTATGATTCTCAAAGTTTGCACGAGGAGGTTAAGATGTATCTTAAGTCCTAAGATTGTAGACACTTAAGACTTAAGCATGATTTTTTTATATGAAATATCTCTAAGGATTATTTCCTCTATAAATGCAACCTTCCCACTGGAATTCTTGACCATCACCTAGAGAGAGGCTTCAACTGTCCTCCAGGGCCTGAGCTCCTTTCCCTTCCCAAATCCCCTGAATTTTCCTTGTTTTCTATTCTTCCTTCCTTTCTCTGTTCCTTTCCTTCCCTGTCTCCTTACTCTCCCTACTTTTATTCTCATTTTTTCATTCTAGTCAATCGTTTACAGCATCCACAGGGTGCTGTTTTATGTTACAGATTAAGAAACAGAATCCTGTAGGGATTTGTTACTCCAGGAAGGCATAAATTAGTGGCTTCGCTCATTTCCTTTAACAATAGGATTAAGAAACCTTCCGTCCCCATCCCACTCTAAAATAGTTACATAAATTACACCACAGCTAAACAATCACTCTCCTGTCATTTGGAGAAAATTAGCAGTGGAGTAACTCTAAAGAAACCCATTGTGAAACATGGGTATGCATTCACGAAATCACTGAGCAGATGTTTACTGACTACTTTTATGTGTGCTGGCATTACGAATACAGCACTGGATAAAACTAATCTGTATTTTATTTAGTGGATTATGATTTTAGAGGAGGATTTCTTTTTGAGAAACATTATGTCATACTGCCTAAAAATACTGCCTCTGCAATCAGGGAGGTCTCTGCTCCAAACCTGATTTAGCCCCATAATGATTGTGTAACCTTGGATAATTACTTAACATTTTCAAGATTTAAGTTTATTATTGGTAAAGAAGCTAATGCCATCAGAATGGTTATACCTGTTAAAGTTATATGCTGATCATGGGGTATAGCGCTGAAGGCCAAGAAAAGGGCTCTACCACTCAGGCCCAACCCTAGCCTATCATCTTTTTTCAAGTTAAAAATATACACATAACTAGACTGTGGGGATGATTTGGGCTCTGTAATCTTACCAAAAACAGTCATTAAATTGCATATGTAGATGCATGAATTTATAGTACATAAATCACAACTCAGCAAATGCTTGGAAATAGAAATGGGTTATACTGTTCTAGAAAAAAAGATATTTCTTGAAAAGGAAAAAAAGTGAGGTAGAAATGCGATCAAGAGATTCTTTAAAATAAACAAACAAAAAAGAGTATGATTTCCCCCAAAGAAGCATGAAGTCACCAGATAAAGAGAAGCATTTTAGTCAAAACATAGGAATAAAAGATTTTGTAGTCGGGGCTGGAGAGATGGCTTAGTGGTTAAGAGCACTGACTTCTCTTGCAGAGGACCTGGGTTCAATTCCCAGCACCCACATGGCAGCTAACAACCGCCTGTAATTCCAGTTCCAGTGGATCTGATGCCTTCTGCTAACCTCTTCCGGCATTGCGTGACACAGGTGCACTAACACCCACGCAGACAATACACTCATACACATAAAATAAAAAATAAATAAATAAAATATTTTTTAAAAGATTTTGTAATCAATCTTGAACATTGTGGGGAAATTTTTAGATATGTTTCATGAGAATGAGAGAGAAATTTAAAGGCCTTTGAACCAAAGATGAAAACTATCATAGTTGTACTTTACTGATACTCATAAGAAGAGCCGCTAAAGAGATGGCCTAGCGGTTAAGAGCACCGACCACTCTTTCAGAGGACCCGGGTTCGATCCCCAGCACCCACATGGCGGCCGAGAGCCGTCTGAAACTCCAATTCCAGGAGAACTCCAGCTCCAGGGGAATCCGAGACCCTCTTCTGACCTCCGCGGCATTGCACGACACGGGTGCACAGACCTGCATGCAGACAGTATTGATACACAATAACAGAAACTAACATTAAAAAAAAAAAAAAAAGAGCCGCTAAAAGCCAGAGACATTAGAGGTAGTGATTACCTGAGAATACAAGGATCAGCAAGGTGAAGGGACCCAAGAAGTAGGGGGGACGGGATTGCAATGTCTGGATCGTTTGGGCTAACTATGGGGAGAACTGCAGAAGTCAAAAGGACTCCAGCTTTGACCTAGAGATCTTAAACTTTAGGCAATCTGAGTTTCCATTACTGATAACAAATCTAAGGCTGAAATCTTGGAACCATTCATATACAAAACGGTGGTACTTGAAAAAGATCCTACGTTAATGTTTCCTGCCTAATCCCATAACATCCTTGCCAGAAAGTATAGTTTGATCTCTGTGAGAAAGAGTCATTTTCTGGGGCAGTTGTCTGAAACTTTCATCAAATTCTCAAAATATCTTTGACCTCCAAAAGGTTAAGAACCACTGCTCTAAGCAATGTCAACTGAATGAGTGAAACCAGGTGTGCTGGATAGCTTTAGTGTCAACTTGACACACCTGGGTTGAGGGAGCCTCAGTTGGGGAATTGGCTCCATTGGATTTGCCTGTGGCCACATCTGTGGAGTATTGTCTTGATGGTCGAGCAGTGTGGGAGGGCCCAGCCCACAATGAGGGTGCCACCCTGAGCAGGTTGTTGTGTACTGTATAAGAAGGTGGGCTGAGCATGAGCCAGGGGAGCAAGCCAGTGAACAGCATTTCTCCATGGCCTGTGCTTCAGCTCCTGCCTCCAGGTTCCTGCCCTGAGTTCCTGCCTTGGGCTCCCTAAGTGATGAACCGTGACCCAGGAGACGTAAGCTGAATAAACTCTTTCCTCCCCAAGTTGGTGTTGGTCAGAGTGTTTTGCCACAGCAATAGAAGACAAACTAGGTCACCAGGGTCTATTTGAACTGCTCATTCTGCCATCCAAGAGTAGCTCTGATGAGTTCAGAGCCGCAGTTTGGTCCTTCTGTTGGTCCTGCTTCAGTTTCGGGTTCCATCTTTCCATTTCAGAGTCAATGTCCTGATCCAGGTTCCAGATAATTTGGCCACAGTTATTTAGCTTTCCATCCAAAGTGAAACACTTTTTAAACTGCTCTTCCAATTCATGTTTACTCATGAAAAATAATCCTCTAAGCCATTTCCATGGAAGATTTCTGCTAATTACATGAACACAGCTAAGACTAGTTTATTTTTTTTCTGGGGGTAAAATGCACATTTAAAAATCTAGTAAGGGGATGGAGAGATGGTTCAGTGGTTGAGAGCTGGCTGCTCTCTTGCAGAAGAGACCTGGGTGGTGTTCCTACACACACATGGTGCCCAATAATTGTCCATAACTCCAGCTTTAGGGGATCTGACAGCCCCTTCTGACCTCCACAGGCATCTCCTGCTCAGGTGCACCTATATACATTCATGCAAAATACTCATTTTTATGGGTATAAAATAAAAATAATCCATTCTGTCTAGCCACTGAGATACCTTGGCAGGTAAAAGTGCTCACCACATACCCATGAGGACCTCAGTACAATCCCCGGAGCCCCAGAATCCACAGTAGAAGGACAGAACTGATTCCAGAAAGTTGCTTCTGACCACTACACACGCTCCATGGTGCTCATGTGCACACACATACACAAATACATACATATGCCATACACACATACAATAGTAATAAATGAAATTAATTAAAAAAAGAATAATCCAGGCATGGTGGCATATTTCTTTAAACCTAGCACTTGGGAGGCAGAGGCAGGTGGATCTTTGTGAGTTCAAGGCCAGTCTGATCTACAGACTGAGTTCCATGACAGCTGGGGCTATATGGAGACCATGTCTCAAAAAGACCAAAATAATAATAATTATTATTATAATAATAGAATAAAATCTATTATATAATATAAAGTAGACAGACAGAAAGTGTTTTTTAATTTTATTAATTTATTTTAGTTTTTTTGAGACAGGGTCTCCCTGTAGCTCTGGCTGTCCTGGAACTCACTCTGTAGACCAGGCTGGCCTTGAACTCACAGAGATCCACCTGCCTCTGCCTCTCAAATGCTAGGATTAAAGGCATGTTCCACCATGCCCATCAGTTTTTTGTTTTGTTTTGTTTTGTTTTGTTTTGTTTTGTTTTGTTTGAGACAGGGTCTCCCTGTAGCTCGGAAAGTGTTTTTAAAAAGCATTCCACAGTCTCTTATCCTCTCAACATTGTACTGATCAGTGGGTCTCTGTGTTAGTCATTGTCTGTCACAAGAAGCTTCTCTGGTGAAAGCTAAAAGATGCACCAATCTATGTATATAACACTAAGACATTAGAAGTCAGTTTAACACTTGTCTATTTAGCAGAATAACGGTAGCAGGTTCTCCCAAGGCCTGTGACCTATTCAGCTATACATTCTTGACCTTGATCCAGGTATGGGTTCCATCTTGTGAATCCAACCAGAAGGTAGTTGGCTATCCCCATATTTGTCCCCTAAATACAACACCTATATCACATCTTCTCCTGCCAAGTTTCAGGAAACCTTGCCAAAGAGGGAGAAGAAAGATTGCAAGAGCCAGAGGTGGTGGATGAATCCAAGGAAACTGTTGTCTGGACACCACAGGACAGTTGTACCCACAGTTGAACCCACAGTGCCTGTGACAACATGTACAAGCACAAGCATGAGCCAGACAAAATCCCACCATGGCTGAGGGAGATGTGTGAGAACCCTAGTCCTGCCTGAGGATCTGTTTGCGATTGGTAGCTTCTGAGATAGGAGTCTGTTTGAAGGATGTGACATCTGATAGGTTGACCAGACCCCAAAGGATGGACCCATACCCAAGAGCATTTAGGGAACACAAATTAGTCTCAATAGGCCTGCAGAAAAGAAAAAGATAAAGAACAGTAGAGGACATGAAGTCTAGGAAGAGGGGGAACAGGGTTGGGGTGGAGATGGGGGGAAAAGTCTGAATATGATCAAAATATGTACCATGCAATCCCAAAGAATCAATAAAAATATTTTTAAAGTAATGTTTACATAAAAGTAATCCCCAATCAAAAAAAAATAAATAAATAAAGCAAAACCAACATCATCACTCCTCTATGCCACTAGCATAGATTTTTAAGGCAAATTAATGAAGAAAATTTAAGAATATGTTATTTTACCAAGAAAGGAACCTGAATG
Organism: Rhizomys pruinosus; assembly: GCA_009823505.1. Lineage (NCBI taxonomy): Eukaryota > Metazoa > Chordata > Mammalia > Rodentia > Spalacidae > Rhizomys > Rhizomys pruinosus. The sequence goes on along the minus strand of VZQC01001118.1, from coordinate 1,815,123 downwards.
GAAAAGTGGCAAAATAGCTCAGATGCTTTTATTGACATGGTTCATTTTGTTTTTCAGGTCAATTTTGCTTTTTCCTTGGAAAAATATAAAACCTAAAAATATCTCTATGTGTTAAAAATCCTGTGTGGAGCTGGGCATGGTGGCGCACGCCTTTAATCCTAGCACTAAGGAGGCAGAGGCAGGCAAATCTTTGTTCAAGGCCAGCCTGGTCTACAGAGCAAGTTCCAGGACAGCTGGGGCTACAGGGAAACCCTGTATTGAAAAGACCAAAAAAAAAAAAAAAAATCCTGCGTGGTTCAAAACACGAGCGGGAATGATCAACAACTGCTGGGTAGAGAAGCACACATGGCTCTGTTGCCTTTTGCCAACTGCTTCAGCTAGAAAACCTAGAATTAGCCCCAGCTGGAATAACTCGGCCTCCCAAGTTGTTACGTGAAAGGAGAAGACATGGCTTTCCTGAGTGTTTGCATGATCACCACCTGGAAAACCAATTAACTTTGCATTAAAAAAAAAAAAAGATTGAGACAATTAAGGAATGTCTAAGCTATTACTCTACTTGTTTATGAGAGTTGTGGGAAAGAGTAACTGGGGAATGGTAATGTCAGGCAAGAAGGCTCACAGGCTCTGAGAACCAAGGGTTTTCTGTGGTACTTATAAAGATAGCACGGTGCTAAAGTGACGGTCATAGGACCAAAGGGCATTACCCATGGGCAAAAAAAAAAGATGGTTTTAGGAAGATAACTAGCAAAATTTGATGCTGAAGGAAGAAAAACCAGATGGATGATGATAGAATACATTATTTGAGGAAAGTATATCAAAACAAGGATGAAAAACAGCAGCTGTGCTGTGGATTCTTATGGTTGTGTTTGAAACTTAGAAGCAGTTGAGGAGTCGCAAGGGAAGAACTACAGATGCACTTGAATTTATGGTTAGGGTTACATCACAATGGCCCTATTTTAAGTGAAAAATATTTTAATTCTAAAATGCATTTAAAACCTCTAACTTTTGAATGTTATGACTTGGCAACACAGTGTACCATGGAGGGCTGGATGGGACTGTGTCGGAGCCATTTGTAAAGGAAAGTTTGTGGGCTTTCCTCTCTATAGCATGCCAGAACACTATTTCTTTGTTTCATGCTTGAATTCTTCTGGAGGGCTTACCATGTGCCAAGGTAGTATATTCATCTTTGGACAACTCCAGCTTGTAAACATCATCCCTTTTATTAAGGTGAAATCTCCCTCTTAGGAGAAGATTGTAATTCCATCATCCTTATGTCTGCTGGAAAATCAGAAAAAAAAAAAAAAAAAGAGTTCTTTCCATGACTTTAAGAGCTTGCCTCTGAAGAAAGAAATGCTGGGAGAAATCTCTCCGATTACCTTCAAATATTGGATGTATTTGATGTTGTCGTTATTAAATTACTTCAAAGATTTACAAGAAAATATCATGGATCTCCCGAGTTTAAGGCCCAAGACTCCAAAGTTTGTGATTTAAATTATTACTTATGTTTACATTTCAACTAATTGCATGAGTTTAGATTACTCTTTAGGTTTGTTTGCCATGTGACAAGCTTGCTTTTTCAACATTCTTTGTATGAAGTATGAAGATTTCCAAGCAGAAAACAAGTGCCAAATGCTTGTCCCTGTGTGGTAATTCATTTTGCTTATCTCATCCAAAATCCAAAAGAGTTTTACATGATAAATACGAAACTCTGAGCCTAGTCATTACACTTCAGTCTGGGGATTTTGTGGATTCAAACATAAAAACATTGAGTTATGAGGCCTACCTCACTTTCATTCTGTCCTAAGAAGACACACTCAATAAAATTATCCCTGCTGCTATAAACAGGCTTTCAGATATATGCAGACAGCTCTCATGCCAGCCCTAAGCCTACAGAGATTACATAAGAGCTTTGTATTGTATGTCTCTAAGTCACTCATTGCTATGGACTGAAAATTTGTCATTTTCCAGAATCTATATGTTGATCTCTACTGTCCATTATTATTGAATTTGGAGATGGACCATTTAGGAGGTAATCAGTTTTATATGGAGTTATGAGAATAGAGCTTCTATGATGATATTAGTGGCTTTTAAGATGATGAAATGATGTGAATTTGCTCTCTATGTGCTTATACCAAGAAAGGGCTATGTGAGAGCATAGACAAAAAGCCCTCACCAAAGCTCAGTTAATGCTGGAGTCCTGATTTTGCATTCCCAGCCTCTGTAACTAAGAAATCCACCTTTGTAACTTGAGCCACCAATTCTAGAAAATTTGTTATATAGTAGCCCAAGCTGACCAAGACACTAGCCTTGCTTCCCTCTCCTTTCAATGTGCTTGAGTCATCCCAATTTCCCAGAAATATACTGCAGAGGTAGATTAGATAAATAAGTTATCTTTACAAATAAAAGGGAACCCCAAATGCTATATTCTTGAGATTATTCTGCTTAGATGGCTTAAGTCTATACTTTTTCCAGTGCAATAATAAATCTCCTCTCTTACATTGGCATTCATTTTAATAACTATCTCTCAGAGACTATGGTTAATAATCTGTTGCTAAGTAGTTACTAAATGCCGAACTACACAACAGGTTTCTTTTTTTTTTTTTTTTTTTTTTTTTTTTTTTTTTTTTTTTGAATTTATTNTCTATTTAGCAGAATAACGGTAGCAGGTTCTCCCAAGGCCTGTGACCTATTCAGCTATACATTCTTGACCTTGATCCAGTATGGGTTCCATCTTGTGAATCCAACCAGAAGGTAGTTGGCTATCCCCATATTTGTCCCCTAAATACAACACCTATATCAAACTTCTCCTCCAAGTTTCTGGGACATTGCAAAAGAGGGAGAAGAAAGATTGCAAGAGCCCAGAGGTGGTGATGAATCCAAGGAAACTGTTGTCTGGACACCACAGGACAGTGTACCCACAGTTGAACCCACAGTGCCTGTGACACCATGTACAAGCACAAGCATAGCCAGACAAAATTCCCACCATGGCTGAGGGAGATGTGTGAGAACCCTAGTCCTGCCTGAGGATCTGTTTGCGATTGTAGCTTCTGAGATAGGAGTCTGTTTGAAGGATTGTGACATCTGATAGGTTGACCAGACCCAAAGGATGACCCATACCACAAGAGAATTTGGGGAACACAAATTATGTCAATAGAAGGATAAAGATGCAAGAGAAGAGAGTCTAGGAAAGGGGGGAACAGGGTTGGGGTAGAGATGAATATGATCAAAATATGTCATGAAATCCAAAGATATAAAAATATTTTTTTAAAGTAATGTACATAAAAGTAATCCCCAATCAAAAAAAATAAAATAACTAAACAACCAACATCATCACTCCTCTATGCCACTAGCATAGATTTTTAAGGCAAATTAATGAAGAAAATTTAAGAATATGTTATTTTACCAAGAAAGGAACCTGAATGGAAAAGTGGCAAAATAGCTCAGATGCTTTTATTGACATGGTTCATTTTGTTTTTCAGTCAATTTTGCTTTTTCCTTGGAAAAATATAAAATAATCTCTATTATGAAAATTCCTGTGTGGAGCTGGCATGTGGGCCAGCATCGATATCCTAGCACTAAGGAGCAGAGCAGGCAAATCATTAGAGATCAGGCAATACAAGACAAGTTCCGGACCTGGGGTCAGAAATTAAAGACAACAAAAAAAAAAAAAAAAATCCTGCGTGGTTCAAAACACGAGCGGGAATGATCAACAACTGCTGGGTAGAGAAGCACACATGGCTCTGTTGCCTTTTGCCACTGCTTCAGCTAGAAAACCTAGAATTATGCAGAACTCGGCCTCCCAAGTTGTTACGTGAAAGGAGAAGACATGGCTTTCCTGAGGTTAGATGACCACCTGGAAAACCAATTAACTTTGCATTAAAAAAAAAAAAGATTTGAGACAATTAAGGAATGTCTAAGCTATAAATTTATGAGTTGTGGAAAGAGTAACGGGGAATGGTAATGTCAGGCAAGAAGGCTCACAGGCTCTGAGAACCAAGGGTTTTCTGTGGTACTTATAAAGATAGCACGGTGCTAAAGTGACGGTCATAGGACCAAAGGGCATTACCCATGGGCAAAAAAAAAAGATGGTTTTAGGAAGATAACTAGCAAAATTTGATGCTGAAGGAAGAAAAACCAGATGGATGATGATAGAATACATTATTTGAGGAAAGTATATCAAAACAAGGATGAAAAACAGCAGCTGTGCTGTGGATTCTTATGGTTGTGTTTGAAACTTAGAAGCAGTTGAGGAGTCGCAAGGGAAGAACTACAGATGCACTTGAATTTATGGTTAGTTACATCACAATGGCCATTTTTAAGTGAAAAATATTTTAATTCTAAAATGCATTTAAAACCTCTAACTTTTATGTTATGACTTGGCAACACAGTGTAGCGATGGAATGGGACTGTGTCGGAGAATTGTAAAGAAAAGTTTGTGGGCTTCCCTCTCTATAGCATGCCAGAACACTATTTCTTATAGAATTCTTCTGGAGGGCTTACCATGTGCCAAGGTAGTATATTCATCTTTATAGATCATCCCTTATAGGTGAAATTCCCTCTTAGGAGAATTGTAATTCCATCATCCCATATGCTCTGCTATCAGAAAAAAAAAAAAAGAGATATATAAATTTAAGAGCTTGCCTCTGAAGAAAAGAATGCTGGGAGAAATCTCTCCGATTACTTCAAATATTGGATGTATTTGATGTTGTCGTTATTAAATTACTTCAAATTTACAAGAAAATATCGAATATTATAGGCCCAAGACTCCAAAGTTTGTGATTTAAATTATTACTTATGTTTACATTTCAACTAATTGCATGAGTTTAGATTACTCTTTAGGTTTGTTTGCCATGTGACAAGCTTGCTTTTTCAACATTCTTGGTATGAAGTATGAAGATTTCCAAGCAGAAAACAAGTGCCAAATGCTTGTCCCTGTGTGGTAATTCATTTTGCTTATCTCATCCAAAATCCAAAAGAGTTTTACATGATAAATACGAAACTCTGAGCCTAGTCATTACACTTCAGTCTGGGGATTTTGTGGATTCAAACATAAAAACATTGAGTTATGAGGCCTACCTCACTTTCATTCTGTCCTAAGAAGACACACTCAATAAAATTATCCCTGCTGCTATAAACAGGCTTTCAGATATATGCAGACAGCTCTCATGCCAGCCCTAAGCCTACAGAGATTACATAAGAGCTTTGTATTGTATGTCTCTAAGTCACTCATTGCTATGGACTGAAAATTTGTCATTTTCCAGAATCTATATGTTGATCTCTACTGTCCATTATTATTGAATTTGGAGATGGACCATTTAGGAGGTAATCAGTTTTATATGGAGTTATGAGAATAGAGCTTCTATGATGATATTAGTGGCTTTTAAGATGATGAAATGATGTGAATTTGCTCTCTATGTGCTTATACCAAGAAAGGGCTATGTGAGAGCATAGACAAAAAGCCCTCACCAAAGCTCAGTTAATGCTGGAGTCCTGATTTTGCATTCCCAGCCTCTGTAACTAAGAAATCCACCTTTGTAACTTGAGCCACCAATTCTAGAAAATTTGTTATATAGTAGCCCAAGCTGACCAAGACACTAGCCTTGCTTCCCTCTCCTTTCAATGTGCTTGAGTCATCCCAATTTCCCAGAAATATACTGCAGAGGTAGATTAGATAAATAAGTTATCTTTACAAATAAAAGGGAACCCCAAATGCTATATTCTTGAGATTATTCTGCTTAGATGGCTTAAGTCTATACTTTTTCCAGTGCAATAATAAATCTCCTCTCTTACATTGGCATTCATTTTAATAACTATCTTCAGAGACATTGGTTAATAATCTGTTGCTAAGTAGTTATTAAATGCACGAACTACTACAACTAGGTTTACTTTATTTTTTTCTTTAATTTCTTTATGTGTATGAATGTACTGTCTGCATGCAAGTTTGTGCACCCGTGTCGTGCAATGCCGCGGAGGTCAGAAGAGGGTGTCGGATTCCCCTGGAACTGGAGTTCTCCTGGAATTGGAGTTTCAGACGGCTCTCGGCCGCCATGTGGGTGCTGGGGATCGAACCCGGGTCCTCTGTAAGAGCGGTCGGCGCTCTTAACCGCTAGGCCATCTCTCCAGCCCTCAACAACAGGTTTCTTAATAGCTACAAAGAGAAGATGCAAAGGTATTACTTTCATACTAGAAGTGGAAGCTAAAATATAAAGACATAAAACAAAGTATTTCATTATTACCTCATCAGCTATTTCCAGAATTAAGGGAATGAAAGCAATTAACAGAGGAATATTCTATATGTGTTAAGATGATAAAGTATCATTCAAAAGTGTGCTGAATAGCTTTGGTGTCATCTTGACACACCTGGGTTGAGGGAAGCTCACCTGGGGAATTTCCTCCATTAGACGGTCCTGTGGCCATGTCTGTGGGGCATTTTCTTGATTGTTGAGTGATGTGAGTGGGACCAGCCCACTGTGGGCAGTGCCACCCCTGGGCAGATTGTTCTGTACTGTATAACAAAGCAGGTTGAGCATGGCTGGGGGAGCAAGCCAGTAAGAGGTATTCCTCCACGGCCTGTGCTTCAGCGCCTGCCTCCAGGTTCCTGCCCTGAGTTCCTATTGTGGGCTCCCTCAATAGTGATGAACTGTGACCCAGGAGATGTGAGCCAAATAAACCCTTTCCTCCCCAAGTTGGTATTGGTCAGTGTTTCGTCACAGCAATTGAAAGCAAACCAGAACACAAAGGGAAGATGGCACTTGGCAAAGGAATTTCCTCCTAAAGTGAAAAATCCAGTTATCTCACAAATATTTATTTATTGTTACACTATTGCATGCCCAAAACAAAATGGAATGAAATCAACTTAATTAAGAGAGTGCACAAATGTAAGCTACCTTTCAAATGCATGAATGAGTCCCCAAATACCCAAATGTTTTGCTAAAAAGGCCTTCAGGAAACCAGACAAAAGGGCCAAAGTCAGTTAACACTTCCTTTGCAGCAGTCCACTGGGAAGAAACAGGACACAGCAGAACCACCCACCCACATCTGTCCCCAGTTATGACTGATTTTCACTCTACTAAGATGCATTTAACATAGATACCCTTCTTGGCTTATATAACTGACTCTTTGGCAATAGGCCTGAAGGAAAATAAAAGGCTACTACTGGTTGCTCATAGGCTGGTGATTATGCATTGGCTCATCATGAAGGAACATCCATTCCAGGGAGCAGTAGATGGCTTTGCCTCATCATAACCCTCAGAGACCAGAAACATCAGTCTAAATAACCAAATAGACAGCTAAGGCTCTGACAGAATACAGCATAAGTGAGGTTCCAGAAAAAATCTAGTGCAAAGAATTGCCAGGTTATATTTATTGTATAAACTTGTGTAAGGTCTTGGCATTGAAAAGACTCGAATAGGATAGAAGTGGTTTGTTTTAGAGTTATGTTGAAATAATTCTTATCCTATTAATTATTTGATGAGAAAATGTCAGCAATTGATTATTCATGCCTGCTTTTAGCCTAGAAATAAGTAGTAGTAAAAGGAGTGCATTTGCCATCCAGGCCACTACCCTCCTTGTATAAACTGACAAACTAGAACTAAAGGATCTAGGCCTCACTCAAAGTCACACAGCTAGTTTAGGACATAACTGACTCTCTGGTTTATAGTGTCTTTTCTTTTTCTTTTTATCTTTTAATATAATGTCAATCTTTCCTTTGGAAAAAAATTAAACATATTAAATACACACAGACTCGATCAGGAAATCTTGAATATTATTCTAGTTTTGTTAGTTAAGAAAAATGAGGGAGGATGGAATGAACTGTCATACAACTAACCCTATCAAATACACTCATTCCATAGGTGAGAAAACCTATCCGGAGAGTGGGTTCCAATGAATTAATAGAAGAGCAAGAACTAGGACATATCTCCAGAGTTCTATTCTCTGGTAATCCCCCATAGTAACATTCTTAATTTATAAAATCCACATACATAGTAAGGGCTAGAAGATGGCTCAGCGATTAGGAGAGTATAATAATACTCTTGCAACAGACCCAAATTCAGTTCCCAGGACCCACTTCCAGAAGATCACAACTGTCTAGAATTCCAGTGCCAGCAGATCCAATGCGTTCTTCTGCTCTCTTGCAGGCACCTGCACACACACACACACACACACACACACACACACACACACACATACGCACATGCACAAAATATAAAATATAAAATACATCTTTGTAAAAAGTATTCATAATAAAAGTGAGATGAAGGCAAGAACATTTTGTATAAAAAGAAATAACAAGCCGGGTGTGGTGGCGCACGCCTTTAATCCTAGCACTTGAGAGGCATAGGCAGGCGGATCTTTGTGAGTTCAAGGCCAGCCTGGTCTACAGAGTGAGTTCCAGGCCAGCTGGGGCTACAGGGAGACCCTGTCTCGAAAAGACCAAAAAGAAAAAAGAAATAACAGATTTCAAAATCAGCATGTGTTTGATACCTGTTTTGTGACAGGTATGGAGCTAAATCCGTGGACAGTGAAGAAAAGCCAGTGTTTAGTAGAGGTCCTGGTCATGCAAACGAATAATTTTCTAAGTTTGATGAGTGCCAAAAATGACAGTCTAAACTTCTAATATTGAGAGGAGGAAGGGTTCCTACCTTCCCCAGAGTCAGAGCAACTCCACAGATGAGACAAGTCATAGGATCAGTTCCCAACCTTCAAGAGACAATGAAAATAAAGAGAGCTTAATAATCAAGAGATGTAGGAAGATAGATGGTAGACAGGCCAATGGGAGAGAAAAAAAGGTTAAGTTAATAACACTACAAAAGATTATCAGAGAATAATTCAGCAGCCACTGAAAAAGAAGAACCAATGGTTTCAATTTGCACTAGCCATAAGCACTGATGAAAAAAATAGAAAAACAAGAAATAAAAATTAATGCATCATGTTTACACTTCACGATGGTTAAAATGAACTAATTATAGCATGTGTATTGTATTCCTTTAAGCATCTTCTGCAGTGCTGGCTTGGTGGTTGTGAGCTGCCTTAGTTCGTGTTTGTCTTGAAAGGTCCTGATTTCTCAGTCAGGTTTCTTTTAAATACTTCATTTATTATTTTTATGTTATGTGTATGAGTTTACTGCCTGCATGTATATAAGTGCACCTGTGTCATGCAGTCCCTGCAGAGGACAGAGGAGGGCATAGAATGCATTGGAACCGAGTTACAGATAGTGTTAGCCATCATGTAGCTGCTGGGAACTATATCTGGGTCCTCTGCAAGAGCAGCCAGTGCTCTTAACCATTGAGCCATCTCCCCTGACCGCTGGGTCCTTTCCCATCTCAGACCTGTGTGCCCCTCCAGTCTTGGCAGGGTGAGTCCCCTTTGCCATCTGAGTTTTCAGGCCAGCATCTGTCTACAGGATCCTTCCAGTCCAAGACTTGTGGTCTTTTTTTTTTTTTTTTTTTTGGTCTTTTAGAGACAGGGTCTCCTTATAGCTCCAGCTGTCCTAGAACTCACTCTGTAGAACAGGCTGGACTTGAACTCACAGAGATCTGCCTGTCTCTGCCTCCCAAGTGCTAGGATTAAAGGTGTGTGCCACCACGCTCCCCCCAAAAAGTAATTTTTATATGTGTGTTTCATGTGCATATATGTAAGTGTACCATCTGCATTCCAAACCCCTGAAGATTGGCAGAGGGTATAGGATCCCTTGGAACTGAAGTTACAGAACGTTGTTAGCTGCCATGTGGGTGCTGGGAACTGAACTTGGGCCCTCTGTATGAGCAGCCAGTTCTCTTAACCATTGAACCATCATCAGTCTCATGGGGTAAGATGGAATCCCAAAGTAGTTTTAATTTGCATTTCTCTGATGGGTAGGTTTATTCCTGGATATTTTTGAGGGTATTATGAATGACATATTTTTCCTGATTTCTTTCTTCAGCAAGTTCATCATTGCTGTGTATAAAATGCTACTGACTTTTGTATCCTTATTTTATATCCTGGTACTTTACTAACCATATTTATTAGATTCAGAAGTTTTTAGTGGGCTTCCTGGGATCTTTTAAATATAGCATCATGGTGCCTAAAAATAATGATTCTTAACTACCTCCTTTCCAATCCTTATCCCTTTTATAAATTTTCTCTTTCCTCTAAGACTTTGAGCACAGTACTGAATACAAACGAAGACAGTAGGCACTGTTGTTAAACATCTGATTTTTTATTTTAGTGCAATGTTAAGTCAAGGTTTTTCATATATATAGCCTTGAGTATGTTGATATATATTCCATCTATTCCTGGTTTTAAACTTTTAGCATGAAGGCACTTTTATCATAAACTTTATCAAATGCTTTTCTGCAGTTTTTGAGATGATAATGTGACTTCTCTATTTAAGTCTATTATTATGGTGTAATAAATTTCTTGATTTGTGTTTGTTGAGTCAACTATCTCTGGAATAAAATCAATTTGGTTGTGGTGCTTAATCTTCTTAATATGATCCTAAGTTCAACTTGTGTATGTTTTGTTGTGGATTTTGCATGTGTGTCCCATTGGGGAAATTTCTCTATGGTTTTCATTTATTGTGTTCTGATGATAACTGTCAAGTCCAATTGGTCTATGCTATAATTTGACTTTGAGGATTCTTTATTGACCTTTTAACTAGAGGACCTATCTAGATGGAAGATGTGTGCTGAAGTCTCCCATTACTATTGAGTCTGGAACCATGTAATCTTTGATATCTTTTAATAATTGTTTTATACACCTAGGTGCCCCAAGATTTGGTTCATAAATATGTACTATAATTATGTCCTCTCAGTGACTGGCTCCTTTATCAGGATGTAGTTGCCCTCTTTATTCTGATGAGTTTCTATTTAAAAATCTACTTATTGGATATGGATTCCTGTGCAAGCTTGTTAACAGCCTCCAATTCTGGAACAGATTGTTTTTCAACTTTGACTCTCAGTTTATGTCTGTCTTTCCTAGCCATGTTTGTCCTTGGAGAGAAATAATAGTTGGATCATGTTTTTGAAGTCAGTCAATTAGTCTGTGTCTTTTTAACTGGTGAGTTACGGTCTTTTGCTTTCAAAGTTTTAACTGAGAATATTTGCAATTTTTTTTGGTCTTTTTGAGACAGGGTCTCCCTGTAGTTCCAAGGCTTTATTGTTTGTTGTTCAAGTTAATTGGCTAATTTGGTTCTTTTCTTCTTCCTGTGATGTTATTGGATGCTTCTGGGCTTGCTGCACTGGTTAAGGTCTCTTCCCTGTTCTCCTTTCTGTATGTATTGCATTCATGGGCTGTGTTCTACTCTGTTTTCTTGTATGAAACTTTCTTCCTCTTCTGTGTATAGTATTCCTTTAAGAATTTTCTAGGGGCTGGAGAGATGGCCTAGCGGTTAAGAGCACTGACTGCTCTTTCAGAGGACCTGGGTTTGATCTCTAGCACCCACATGGCTGCTGAGAACCGTCTTTAACTCCAGTCCCAGGGGAATGCAACACCCTCTTCTGACCACCACAGCACTGCACGACACAGGTGCACAGACCTACATGAAGACTGTATATTCATGTGCATTAAAAATAAAAAAAATTTTAAGGATTAGGAATATTCTACAGTGCTGGTGACAATGTTGTCAATTGCCTTCATTTCCATTTGTTTTTAAATATTCTTATTTCTCCTATTTCACTGTCTAACTTTGCTAAATATAGCAATCCTGGTTGATAATTATTTACTGTGAAGGCTTGGAATATATCATTCCATTCTGTCTTTTAGGGTTACTGGTGACAGATCTACTGGTATTCTGGTATTTCTGACTTTATATGTAATTTAGTGTTTTTCTGTACAATTTTAGTATGTTTCTTTGCTTTATGTTTTTTTTTTTTTTTTACATCTTGTCATGTCCTGGATTGAGGCTCCTTTAGTATTGTCTATTTGGAGTTTTAAACCCTTCCTGTGTTTTGATATAGATTTCTCTAGGTTTCAAAAATTTCTCAGCTATGATTTCAGTGAAGAATTTGACTGAGCCCTTAGTTTTTTACTCAGCCCCTTCTATCCCAGGAAGTCTCAGGTTTGGTTTCTTGAGTATATCCCATACTTCTTGGAGAATTTGGTCACATCTGATGATTATTTGATATATATTATTTATTATATAATTATAAACAATTATAATTATTAATAACATATTATTTCATATATGTATGTATTATAGTCTCAACCTTTTCCTGCATCCTTGACATTCTTCTTCTTCTTGGTCTTGTCTGTTGATGCTTTCTCTTGTGTTATTTATCTGAAAGACTGAGTCTTTCATGTCTACATTTTCTGTTTGGCTTTTAATCAGTGTCTCTACTTCTTTGTTCAATTTTTCCTCCACATTTTTTTAATTTTTCCAATGTACGGATTCCTTTCTGAACTATTTTTGTCTCTGTCTTGGTTTTTATAACTGTCTTTTCTACTTTGTGGAACAAATTTCTCATCTGTTTGAGTCTTCTTCTTGGTCTTTGAAGTTTTTAATAGTATTTTGAATTACTCTTCTACATTCCGTTACTTTGAAGTCTTTGTTTACTACTGTCAAGAGGCTGTTAGTGGATTTGCTATTGTTTCTTCATTGTATTCTACACATCTGCTGTGTCTATGTGTTCTCTAGTCTACAGCTTTTCCCCTTTTCCTACAGTATTTGTTCTGTTTAAGTAAGTTCTCCTGGTGGGTTGTCTTCACTGAGATTTATGAACATGGAGATGGTTAACTGCCATAATAGTTATGATGGTACAATAAAATTCTTGATGATAGCTGTGGGGGAAAGTATTTTGCTTCTGATGTGTGTCCCCTATGAGAATTGAAGACAAAAAAGCAAGCATACTATTTGTCTGTGCTAGATTCTGCTTCTGGTGACATATTGATGGAACTTGCTCTGAAGTTCCTAAGAATACAGCTTTCAGAGATTTCTAACTTATCAGGGGTCATTTTGAGAAAGTACCCAATTTCCTCCACTCTGGTGTCCACCCTGGGAGACTAGTCTCCAGTTGCCTGCTCTCACGTCCCCAGTTTTGCTCTCTGGCCCTTGCTGCCACTTGCTGTGCTCCATCTCCCACAGCATGAGTGACCTAAGTAGCTCACCTCAGGGTCAGGCTGCCACTGTGTATCCTCTCAAGGGTCTGGGCAATCTGGCTAGCTTGGTTCCCCTCTACCCCGTCCATGACCAGTCACTGTTTATGTTTTCTTAAAGAAATTTTTCATAATCTTTACTTAAGCTTTTAGTTGTTCTGTGTTATCTTCCAGGTCTGCAGCCTACAAGACATAGGCATAGGAAAAGACTTCCTAAATCAGACAGCAGCTGCACAGGAAATTAGATCAATTGACAAATGGAACCTCATTAAACTCAAAGGCTTCTGTCCCTCAAAAGAAACAATCAAGGAAGTGAAGAGAAAACCCACAGAGTGGGAGGAAACCTTCACCACAGATACATCTGACAAAGCATTGATTTCCAGAATATATAAACTACTCAAAAAAAACAAAGAAGAAAGAAAACAAATGACTCACTCAAAAGATGGAGCAAAGAGCTGAACAGAGACTTCACAAGTGAGGAATTAGAGATGGCTGAGAAACATCTTAAAAAAGTGTTCAATCTCAATAATAATTAAGGAAATGCAAATTAAAAACACTTTAAGATATCATCTCACACCAATAAGACTGGCAAGGATCAAGAAAACAAATGATACCAAGTACTGGAGAGGTTGTGGGGAAAGGGGAACACTCATCCACTGCTGATGGGAATGTAAACTCATACAGCCACTATGGAAAGCAGTGTGGAAAACCCTTGGAAGACTTGAAATGAGCTTACCACCTGACCCAGTCATACCACTCCTGGGTATGTACCCACAAGACTCATCTTACTACAGAGATACATGCACAGCCATGTTTATTGCAGCTCTCTTCACAAGAGCTACAATCAACCCAAGTGCCCCTCAACTGATGAGTGGATAGAGAAAATGGGGTACATCTACACAATGGAATTCTATGCAGCGGTAAAGAAAGATGACATCATGAACTTTGCAAGTAAATGGATGGAACTAAAAGATATATTAAGTGAAGTAATACAGTCCCAGAAAAACAAACTATGAATGGTATCCCTCATCTGTGGATGCTAGCACCAAGTACCCAGTTGTAAGGCAAACTGAGCAACGTTAATGTTATACTCCTCATGATCTGAAAACAACTGTGCTCACATATTGTGAATCCCTTAACAGGTTCTAGAACTAAGCTATCATTTATTTTCAGAGTTGGGAATTTTTGGTATATGGATGGAGGATATGTATGCATATTTTAGAGTAATATAAGATCAAAGGAATTTGGTAAAACTAGTTTGCCATGACATTGTTTCTAGCCACAGTATTTATCTTGTGGGAGTGCTTCTTAGTATTTCTTATACAAGGCTGCTTGAGCTTTTGTCCAAGCCTTTGCTGAAATATTATAGACTAGTTAAAAGTATCATGCTGGTGTAACTTAGCCTTTCTGGATGCTTAACGACCATACTTAATGTCCATACCAATTTGGCTGAGGGTCTTAAGGGATAACTTTGCTCCTTGCTCTCAGAGGTCAACTAAGTCCCAGGGCTATGCATGGGGGGCATCTCTTGAAATGTCCTGCAAATGTGAGTCGCCAGTCTTCCTGAGCAGGGAGGTCTTGGAGATCCACTAGTGGGACTTCAGCCAGTGTCCATTCTATAAAGAGGAAAGTCTGCTCATGCTTCAAAAAGGGAAGCCTGGTCTAGCAAGACCTGACTTTGTCCTCAAGTGGATGGATCTGGTGATTGAAAAGCCAAAAGGAGACAGGGACCCCCCCCCAATAAAAGACCTGAGTGACCCTTGAGGACCGGATCCTCAACTGACCTTGAGAAAACAAAAACCTTAGTTAATCTGGGCTAACTGTGAGGGCTTAAACATCCAAAAGGAAAGTATAACCAGAAATAAATAAGTAGTAATTCCTGAAAAATTGTACTTCAGGTATAAAACTTGAGATCTTAGTAAAAAGACAAAAAGTAAAAAAAAAAAAAAATGTAAAAAAAAGAGCACAGGGCTGGAGAGATGGCTTAGCGGTTAAGAGCGCCGACCACTCTTACAGAGGACCCGTGTTTGATCCCCAGCACCCACATGGCGGCCGAGAGCCATCTGAAACTCCAATTCCAGGAGAACTCCAGTTCCAGGGGAATCTGAGACCCTCTTCTGACCTCCGCGGCATTGCATGACACGGGTGCACAAACCTGCATGCAGACAGTACATTGATACACATAACTGAAAATAAATAAAAAAAAAAAAAAAAAAAAAAAAAAAAAAAGGAGCACAGTTGTTTTGCCTGTCTTACTGGCAAGTGCAGCTACCCTGTGGCTGCCACTGCTTTTGCTATCCTTCAAAGACATGAGACACAGCTTTTCAACCTTCCAATATGGACTGAAGATTCATGTCTCTCCAAGAATCCTCCGAACCTTCAATGCCAGATGGGGACTGCTGAGACATCCAACTTGTGGACTGAGCTACTACTGGGGTTTCAGCCTCTTCAGAATAGACTGCCATTGTTGGACTACCCAGGCTGTATCATGGAGACCAGTAAAGGAAGATTAAGTCAGGATGTGGTGCTTACTGGACCTCATTTGGTGACTGTATTAGCCACTTTTCTGTTGCTTTGATAAAATACCATGACCAAGGAACTTATAAAAGGAAGAGTTTATTTGAGCTTACAATTGACGGTTCCAGGGAATTATAGTCCATTGTGGCGGGAGGCATGGTGGCTAGAGACTGGAGCAGCAAACCAAGGGTCACATCTCGCAAAGAGCACAGGAAGCAGAGAGAGCAACTGGAGACCACGAGGCTTGTTAAACTCACTAAGCCTGCCCCCAGTGACATACTTCCTCTAGCACAGCCACACCTTCTAAGACCTCCAAAAACAGTGCCACCAACTGGGGACAAATGTATGAATACTTACAGCCTATGGGGGACACTCATTCAAACCACCACAGTGACCATGGGAAGGGAAAATCCCAGTGTAGAACACAAGGGCAGAACTGATGGTTGTTTGGGCTTGCCAAGGAAGAGACTTTGAACATGACATCTTTCAACCTAATAAAAAAAATCATAAGCTGAAGATGCTAAAACCTATGATATATGTGGCATGCATGTATACATATTTTGGAGAGATGCATATTGGAAGGAACAACAACAACAACAGAAAGACTGCGGCAAAGAACTGAGTGACACTGTGAACTGCTCAAAACAGTAAACTTCTGCATCGAGAATTTTGAGAGAGACTGAGATAAAGATGAAAAACATTTTTGGCAGAATGCATGAGCTCTGGTGGGGTGGGGGGCAGAGAGGGGGAGCATGGGTCTAGATTTGATTTGTAATTTTGTTTTTTTTTAATTTTTTTAATTAATTTTATTTATTTCTGTATGTGTATGAATGTACTGTCTGCATGCAAGTCTGTGCACCCGTGTCGTGCAATGCTGCGGAGGTCAGAAGAGGGTGTCGGATTCCCCTGGAACTGGAGTTCTCCTGGAATTGGAGTTTCAGACGGTTCTCAGCCGCCATGTGGGTGATTTGTAATTTTGTATGAAATGCACAGAGCTTCAATAAAAAAAAAAAATGGCTTTAAAAAAAGGAAATTTTCTACTTAAAAAAGAAGCATCCTCTTAAAGTATGTAAGAGCAAATGATCTAAGAATCTTTAAAGGAAACCACCACAAATGGTTGGCAGAAGATGTTTAAATGTGTGAATCTCTTTGGGCTGCTCTGCTAGTAAGCTGCCAAATTACACGATTTTGTAATTAGCAAAACATCTGTAGTGGGATTTGAGTGTCAGAAGCAGCTGCTGCTGCTTTGATAAGAGAATAGGGAACTTGGACATGGACTTCACTTTAGCCCAGCTGTTTCCCATTTGAAGAAGGGATAAAGGGTAGACACTGAGTCAGCGGGAAAGCATCAGGTCAGAAGTGGAAAGGACAGGACTGGAAATCACACTGGCCATGAGTTGACTCAAGTGTGCACCATTGGCATGTGGTGGAAAACTCCCCTGCTCTCCACGGTCCTGGGAGCTGGCCTCGTTTGCCGAAAATTGTTCCAGTAAAAATATTTATATGAAAACAATAAAAAGGTGGTGTGAAGAGCTGTGAAGAGCGATGCTGACCCCTTGGAGTTTGACCTACTATCTCCACAGCAACAGGAACTTGGAAAACCTCCTCTCAGTGAATGATGCAAGACTCACAGTTGCGCACTAGGTGGTTTGAGCACTTCCTCCTGGAAACAGCCACAGAGCAGTAGGAGTCTGAGGAAACTGGAAGTGGATTGTAGGAACAGCTCCTTGGAAGGAGACGTTCTGCTGAGGAAAGCGAGGAAAGTTGCTGCAAGAAGCGAGCTCTAGCTTTCTTCTTGGAAAGTGTACCTGACTTCGTTCATTCACGCAATCAATCAACAGATACATATTGACCATATACTACACGCAAAGCCATGTTCTAAATACAAGGATATGGACATAGTAAGTCCATGCCCTCGTTGTCTTCATAATCCATGGAAATTAAAAGATATGACAGAATTGCTAAAATAGTTATTTAAACTGCAATTGCCATAAGTACTGTTAAAAACAATTGACCAGTAAATTCGGACAGTTCACCGTTTTCATAACCATTGGCTGTTCTGTGCAACGGTTTGGTTCTTAATCCTGATTAACAGTTATAGATCCTGTGTCCAGTGCCTATGAGCTTTGGACTCTATTTATTTACAACATCATCCTCTTAGACCCCCACAATCCATCATCTTACCATTACTATTCTCTCCATTCCTTTCTCAGGGTGGCTTTTAACTCATTAGCTCCCACTCTGAACCTTGTTTCCATTCCTCAAATATCTATTTTTCCATATTTAGTATTGAATAGGCACCTTCCCAAGAGAAGATTAAATGATAATAGTATCATTTAAAGAATGACAGGCCCAGGCAGAGATAGACTTAGACTGAGGATATCAGAGCAGATCTGTAGCAAAAAGGATAAACATTCAACAAATGATTATTGGGTGACTTCTCCTAGGGAGACATGAACAAATGTCTGCTCACCCCAAACAGTGAACCAAAACCAGACCAAAGCAATGATTTCACTAAAGTCCAACTGAGTCAGTGAAGTGTATTGGGGTTACTGACAGGAACATCAGTAAAAAAATTACTCAAAGAAAAAAACTCACAGAATCCTGGATGACTCAAAAGCAGCTGCATCCCCGAAAAGCCCCTCCCAGCCGGAGTGAACACTCACAGAGTGAACCTGAGGCTCCTTGCACCAACTTGCAAGCTGCTAGAGAGATCAGACAATCTCTTGTCTCCCCAGCAGTCTTTGCTGCTTATATGAATTTGGGGAGCGCCCCTTGGGCATCTTAGAAGTTTCAGGGACTTCCTGAAGGCTCATGAGTTGTTTACTTCCTGAGTGTAAAAAGTGCTTCCTTCTAAGATGAAATGCTTCACTGTCAAACTTCTTGAGCCTTAATGAGCCTCTCTCCAGAGTACAAATGTTTCAATCCCAAAGCTTCACAACAGTGATGAAGAAAGCAACCCTTGTCTTGGATGCTCGGTCAGCTGCATCACTAAGACTTGAAGGTGAAAATCACAGAAGACTCCCTGGTGAAGGTAAAAATGAAAAGATTTGGCCTATTTTGGCCTATTTGACATCTGATCACCAGGGCTGCCTTCAACTTTTGTGAAGTGGATTTGTCGTCAATGACCCACCATTGATCTCGACTTTCATGATGCAGTCAAGGCTGACAACGGGAAGTTTGTCGTCACTGAGAAAGCCATTTCTCCAGCTTTGCTCACTAGACCTCCATGGGTTGTCCACACTCAAGTCTTGCCCCTTCCCTTGCCCCTGGTCCTGGTCTACCTACTTGCCAGGAGCATAGTTACCATGTAGAAGCTGTGTGAATTAGAAGTAGTTAGGATTAAACTAACAGTAGATAATGTGTGAAATGGTGTATGGTGCACACCTTTAATCCTAGCACTTGGGAGGCAGAGGCAGGCGGATCTTTGTGAGTTCAAGCCCAGCCAGGTCCTCAGAGTGAGTTCCAGGACAGCTGGGGCTACAGGGAGACCCTGTCTCAAAAAGACAAAAAAAAAGAAAGAAAGAAAGAAATTATCAAATGTTAAACTCAGCTTCAGCTCAGCAAGAGGCCTGCTCCAGCTCAAGGCTGCTTTAGAGCTAAGCACTCAGCACTAGGCCGACCACAGAGTGGCTCAAAAGACTGACTATACTCAATTGATTAGGAGGCCAGAGGCGGCAAGAACACTAGGACCTGATCATCATTGATAATCAGTCTAGCACTAATCAGTCTAGTGCCCCCTGCCTTGACCCACACATGACCCAGTGTACCTCACATGCCCAGCTGTGGCCTATTTAAGACAAGGAAGTGTAGAATGACTTTGCTCTCACTCCTGGAGGCGGGGGGAGGTGGCATGGATGGGACATGACACAACATGACACTGCCATGAGATGCCACTGTGAACTTCTCAGCTGAGAACACCCAGAAGACATGCTGCCCCCCCCTGCCCCCATGACACCAGTTTGCCTGAAGTGCATGCTGACCCTGCTGGCCACTGCGGCTGCTGCCAGGACCAGCCTGTCTGCACTGCCACAGCCCCCAGTCCTAGAGAGATATGCTTCAGCCAATAAACCAGCTTCTTGGAACTCCCTAGCATGGACCCCCTCCGTTGCTTCCAAGAGGCTAAGAGAATGCCATGTAGGTGAACAGCCTTGGAGAGATAGGCTAGGACAGGACAGAACTAGAATTATACAATTAACCTATGTGGGAATTAATAAAATTTTATTGTATTATAATATTTGTGTCCTGTATTCCTTTGGACTTAGGCCATGTTAGTCCATCCTCATGGCACTACTACAGACCTCTATAATACCCAGACAAACCTACTACTCTATGAGAAACTGACATACACACCAAGTAACTTTTCATACCTGAGCAAAAAGCAACTAAGCTATATCAACAATATAAAGAGAACCAAATTTGAACTAAACAAAGGCAAAACAGAACTTCCTATTGGACACACAACCAGAAAAAGGACATCCATATAATCAAACAGCAATGCAGAAACACAAATAATATGAAAAAAATAAACAAGAGAATATGTCCCAGCAAAAACCCCCAGTCCTGCAGAACTGTACTACAATGAGAATCACCCTGAGGAACCCCACAATGCAGAATATAAAAGAACTATGATCAAAACATGATCATTAACTTAAACAACACAAAAATATTCAAAGAACTCAAAAAGGATGGGCATAAATTTGTGACAGAAGCTAAAGAAAATACAAAGATGTGGCCGAATAAAATAAGAAAAACAATTCAGGAATATATATCATATAAATGAACTTAAAGGCAAAAATCACATGGTCATCTCAAAAAATGCATCAAAAGCCTTTGACAAAATCCAATATGCATTCCTGTTAAAAGTCCTAGAAAGAATTGGACTGGAGGAAACATACCTCAACCTAATTAAAGCTATATACAACAAACCCACAGCCAACATCATTCTAACTGGAGAAAAACTGGAGGCATTACTATTAAAATCAGGAACCAGATAAAGGTGTTCACTATCTCCATTCCTTTTTAATGTAGTGCTTGAAACTCTTGCAAGAGTAATGAGACAGAGAAGGAAATTAAAGGAATACTAAGTAGAAAAGAGGTCAAATTATCACTATTTGTAGACGATAAGATATATATAAGAGATTCCAAAAATATCCACACACGAGAGAGAGAGAGAGAGAGAGAGAGAGAAAGAGAGAGAGAGAGAGAAAGAAAGAAAAAGAAAGAAAGAAAGAAAGGAAGAAAGAAAGAAAGAAAGAAAGGAAAAAGTCAGAGTCACGTAAGATGAGGTAAATGCTTGCAGCCAAACGTGATGACCTGAGTTCTATTTCTGGAACCCACATGGTGGAAGAAAAGAACTTTCCCAAGTTATCTTCTTACCTACACACACACACACACAAGTACATACACATAACACTATACTCATCCCCAAAAGGAATTTGGCTAGAAAGGATCAATATTTTCAGCAAAGTGGGTTACATAATCAACTTACAAAAATCAGTAGCCTTTCGCTATACTAATAACAAGCAATCAAAGAAAGAGTACAATGAAACAATAGCCTAAAACAATATCTAGGAATAACCCAAATATCTAGGAATAACCAAAGACATTAAAGATCTCTACAATGAAAATTTTGAGTCTTTCAAGAAAGAGATAGAGGAAGACACCACAAGATGAGAGGACCTAGTTTTCTCATAGAGTCATAGAAGTAATACTGGTGAAAATGATTAGGCAGAAAAAATTTCAAGGCAGACTAATGTTGAAACTGTGGTGTGGTTATTAAGGGTAATCCTTAGACCTTTGCAGATCTACAAAGAAAAAGAACAAATGGGACAGAAAAAAATGTCAATGTTCAGTTTGGAAAGAAAAGCCCAGCCTGGTCTACAGAGTGAGTTCCAGGACAGCTGGGGCTACAGGGAGACCCTGTCTCAAAAAGACGAAAAAAAAAAAAAAAGAGTAAGCTCCCCCACCTTGCTAAGTGTACAATTTATGAAAGGAAAAGGCTTAAGGTGTTTGTCTGTTCCTGGCAAACAGTGTACAAAAGCTGGTGCAAATGTGACCAATCAGGACTTGGCAGTGTCCTTCCTGCAGCACCAGCTTTAGAGGCATAAAAAAAAAACTCCTTCATTTTTGCATTTTTCTCATGCCTCTAAAGAAATGCAAAAATGAGAGAGTTGAGCCTGGTGGGCATGGTGGTGTGTGCCTTTGATCCTAGCACTCAAGAGGCAGAGGCAGGCAGATCTCTGTGAGTTCAAGGCCAGCCTAGTTTACAGAGTGAGTTCTAGGACAGATGGGGCTACAGGGAAACTCTATCTCAAAAAGACCAAAAAGGAAAAAAAAAAGAGGGAGTTCAGGAGTCCTCCTCCATGGTTTTAGAGGATTGCTGAGACCAGGCAACCGGCATCAATGCTAGAGTCACTATGCAAAGGCCTCGAGGCACAAGGAGGCCATGAAAGGCCATTGCGGAACGTGGTGGTTTGAATGAGAATGTCCCCATAGATTCAAGTAACTGTGTACTTGGTCAGTTGATGGCCTGCTTAGGGAGCATCATAGAATTTGGAGGAGAGTCAGCCTTGCTTAAGGAAGAATGTCCCTGGGGGCGGCTTTGAGAGTTCCTAGCCTTTCCCCACTTCTATTTTGCTCTCTCTGCTTCCTGTGCAGGCTTGAATAGGTGAGCTCTGGCCTTCCTGCCCCTGCCACTGTGCTTCCATGCTGCCATGCCTCTCCACCATGATGAACTCTTTATTCCTCTGAAACTATAAGACCCAGTAAAATTCTTCTATAAGTTGCTTTGGTCATGGTGTTTCATCACAGCAGCAGAAGAGTACCTAAGGCAACAAATATGAGTTCACTATGAACATCATCCCCAGTGTGCAGAAGGGAAGACTGAGACTGCCAGAGGTAAACAGAAACCTTGCCCCAGCAGGAAAATGATGGTAGTGGACTGTTAGCAGCTAAGTCCAATGTCCCTGCCTGCTTTGCTGTCAATCTCAATTATTATTCATTCACCAGAGGCCAAAGTTTTGTGACTATATGCTCCCAAGGAAGAGGTATCTATGTTACTACACCTGAAGGGTCACTTAGCATCAAAGATACATGTTAAATAGCATTCTTTTTTTTCCCCTCTGAAAATAACCTGAACAACTTTCTGATGAATTTCTTCTTATTCCATTGCATTTAAACACCTCCCAGACTGCTCACTCCCATGTAAAATGTTTTGAATACATTTTTGCAAGTTCCTTCCAATAAAAAAATCAACAAAATACATCAAAGGACAGATTGGTTATTTCTTAGGATGAACATGACACTAGACAAGAATGAGGCACTTGTAACAAGAAAAAAATGGCTTTGGGAGCAAGATTTTATTGCAACAAAAATCTCCTGACTGGTAATGATTTCACACCTAAAATACATCGTCAAATCTGCAGGAAATAAAACTTTAAAGCAGGAACACTGGCATTCAGAAAGCTCTGGCACCATGCAGTTAGACAAGATAGACCCAAACTGGTGTGTGGAAAACCATAGCTGCAGAAACACCACAGGAAAAGCTAAAAGCTTCCGCCAGTCCACTGACAATCTGTGCCCGAGACATCACATATTTATCAGTGGTCAGCAAGGCTCACAGCAGCAAAGGAAAAAAAAAAAAAAAAAAAAAAAACCAATACAGGAAGGTCCCATATTGTTAGCTTTGAAAAGATGCATCTTACTACATATTTTCTTCTCTGAATTTTTACAAAAACGGAAATGTTTTGAGTTAGAATGGCAGGTTCCTCAGTTTGTGGTTAAGATTAGAGACTCAGAAAATCAGACCACCTTTTTTTTTTTTCTTCAGTGTGGACTCAGACATCTATTTTAGACATGGGAAGCACCAATAAGTAACTTAAAGCACACGCACCAGTTTTCTTGACTGTAAAACAGATGTTATATCTCATGTCTTACACATTTCTTACACAAGTGAATAATGTATCCTAAATGTCTGACTGTTTTCCAAAATTTAGCAAAGCTTCTAAAAATTAATAATTGCTATTATTTTATGCTTTTCTTGTGAAAGAATTTTTCTTTCTTGTTAAAAAATCTGTGAGAAGTTGTGAGATGACTTAGTGCTTAAGAGCACTGACTGATTGCTCTTGCAGAGGACCCAGGGTCCTATTCCTCAGCACATCATATCTAAAATTCCTTACTCCATTCCAGAGATCTAATGCCCTCATCTTACCTTCACAGCATTGCTTGACACGGGCGTACTTATACCCATCAGGCAATACACTCATATATATATATATATTATATATATATATATATATATATATATATATTTGTAGATAGATATTTTTAAATCTGTGATGTGCTCATATTTTTAAAAAAATAAATGACAGCAAACAAAGAAGGACATAAAGTCTAGAGGGAGGTGGAGTAGGGCTCTCAGAGGAGTTAGAAAGAGATAATGATAGATGGATATGATCAAAATATATTGTATAAATATATGAAAATTTCAAATAATGAGTTAAAAATATAAAAACTTTAAAAAATAATCTGTGAATATACTGCTGTTGAAATTTTTTATATACTGCTGTTCAAATTTTTAAATAAAATTAGACTAGTCATTTTCAATAAAATTTAATTACCTTCCCTACACCCAAGACTCATCCTTTCTGCAACTAATCCTTCTGAGGTGCTCAATAGTCACACAATGCCTTAAATTGTAGAAACTTTCTTTCTCTAAGTAGGGCACAACATGATGACTTCTCCATCCTTCATTCAGTTTTGGTCTTCTGTGCAGCTTTTGGAAAAGAACACCTTTCCTTGGTCTACAGTGCTTTCCCTGGTTCTCTGGGAAATTCTCATTCTCAATGTAATACTTTGCTTATAGACTTGTCAGAGGACTGAACGAGATGATGTATGTAAAATTGTTAGGATAGAGGTTGGCAGATAGCACAACTAAGAATCATGCATTAAGGTTCAGTATTAATAGTCCCCCCTTCCTCCTGACAAATACTCCCAAACCTATGTGTCAAAGCAGGGCCTTTAGTCTCTGCTGCCCACACAATCTCATCCCTTCACACATCTCCAAAGTTCGAGCCACAAAAGAATCAATGCTATTGGTAAGCACATGGAATCTGACCAGTCATCTCCTCCTGAGGCATGTGCACCCATCTGCAGGTCCACCATCAAACTTTTCTTACACTGAATTACTTCAATAATCTGTATGTCCACTTTTAGGCTACATGCTCTTTAAGCACTTGCACTAACGCCTTATCTTTTGGTTCCCCGGAGCCTCTTGCAAAGCCTGGAGCACACATAGAATAAATGCTTAAGTTTTTCAAAAAAGAAGCCTCTTGATACCTATTTCAAATCACAGCAAAAAAGCCATTGATGTCTAAATAGGAATGAGCTACATCTCACTGTGCAATAAATTTGGAGATATCATATATACATCCATAATTTAAGCAATTGAATCAGCTTCATTTAAAAACTCTGATTTAAGGCTGGAGAGAATGCCTAGTGGTTAAGAGCACCAACTGCTCTTGCAGAGGACCCGGGTTCGATCCCCAGCACCCACATGGTGGCTGAGAACCGTCTGTAACTCCAATTCCAGGAGAACTCCAGTTCCAGAGGAATCTGACACCCTCTTCTGACCTCCGCGGCATTGCACAACACGGGTGCACAAACCTACGTGCAGACAATACATTCATACACATAAATAAATAAATAAATAAATAAATAAATAAATAAATAAATAAAATTTAAAAATATATAAAAAAAACTCTAATTTCAAGAAATGCCTGATACTTGCCTGAGAATACATCTATAGTTATTTTAACTAGGCCCGTTTAACACAAAATCCTCAAAGACCACGATGGAAGCAGCCTACAGTTTCTCGTGTCTGCATCATGCATGATTAGCCATGCCCACTGTGGTCCAGACCCACTGGCAGCCCTCGGGGCTGGGGCTGGGCTGGCTGCTTCAGATATTAAGCAATGTCCTGATGTTTATGTGCAGTATTATCTATACTTTTATTTCTGGCATCACATCTTTACTTTTTAATTTTTAGTAGAAACCAGACATCACATCATTGGTGTGTCATCTTAAGCAGTGCCAGACTTCCTGCTCTCCCTGGGAAGGATTCAATGGCTAGTGAAAATACATGGGGGAGGTCATCCTAGAGACTCAGCTCAAGTGTGTACAGGCCAGGAAAGTGCTCACTCCCTGGGCCCAAGGTATAAAATCAGCTTTACACTAAAGGGACAGTGTAGGTTTTTAAATGAACTCCTAGAAAGCCTCAGATTTCCATCAGCTCATTCTTTGAATAAATAAGGCTTTGCCAAATATACGTTGTGATGTTAGTGTTAATTTTCAACTTGACATAATTTAGAATCAGCTAGGAGATGAGACTTTGGGCATGCCTTTGAGGGATATCTTGATTATATTAATTGAGGTGTGATGAACTGCCCACTATGGCTGGTACCATTTCCTGGCTGGGATTCTGGACTGTGTAAATGAAGAAAAGGAACCCAACAGCAGGCATTTATTGTTCTCAGCTTCCTTAACATGGATGTAATCTGACCATCCAGCCTTCTCTTCCTGTTAGCATGCATTCATTATCTGCCATCAGGCCTTAGATGCCACAATGGACTGTGTCCCTCTGTAACTGTCAGGCAAAATAAACTCTTTCTCCATTAAGTTGCTTGTGCCAGGGTATTTAATAACAGCAACAGAAAAGTAACTAATATCTGTGCTATGTGCAAGAATCACATATGAGAAATTTATATTTACATGACTACATATATGTAGTATGTATATATGTTTGCATGTGTGTATAGTTAAGTTACAGCAACAGACTCGCTTGATTGAATACATGTGATTATTGTTTTATGTTATATGAAGATTATATTAATGGGAGAGAACTTGGAAAGTTATATAAAGCATCTTTGAGTGAAAGCTGAAATCAGAGTACTGATTTTATGGTACAGGACTATATTAGTCACTTTTCTGTTGCTGTGATAAAACCACCATGACCAAGGGAACTTATGAAAGGAAGAGTTTATTTGAGCTTACCATTGATGGTTCCAGGGAATCAAGAGTCCACCTTGGCAGGGGGGCATGGCAGCCAGGGCTGGAGCAGAGAGCCAAGGCTCACATCCTCCAATGAGCACAGGAAGTCGACAGAGAGCCTCTGGAGTCTAGCAAGGCTTGTTGAACTCACTAAGCCCACCCCCAGTGACATACTTCCTCCAGCATGGCCACACCTTCTAAGACTTCCTAAAACAGCTCCACCAAGTGGGGACAAAATGTCTGAATACTTGAAGCCTATGGGGGATGCACTCATTCAAACCACAAGGACATACCAAATAAAATTTTCTCATACAAACAAATGGCCTTCAGAACCTAGAGGTTATGGCTCTTGATGAGTTTTGTAGACTCACATGGGTCAAAGGGAGCCTAAAGTATAATATAAAACAGTTGGTTTTTAACTTATAGCTTATGAGGAGCTACTAACAGAATTGAAAGGATAAGGAGATGCCAGAGACACTGGTAAAGCAGAGACGAGATTAAGAAACATGTAAGCCACTGGTTTTGAAAAATATTAAAAGGAACTGAATGAAAGAAGTAGCATTTGGTTAAGATGATCAATTCAGGAGGTTTGACAAGACTCAAATGGGTCCAAGTGAATCAGAAGTCAGGCTCTTTGAGAGTGATCTCTAGGTTGCAAATACTTAATCACACCTTTAACTTGGCATATTTCTCCAAAAGGTTTTTGTTAAGTTGAAAAATGAGAAATTGCATTCTACATAATGGAATGAAAGAGAAAAGGCAAATCCAGGGAGGATCTGGATCATAACTTGTAGAAGTGTGCCCCAAATATATGTTGCCAAATGTGTATCGCCATTAGCAACAGATAAAGAATATTTTCATTCTTGCTGCGGTTTATCCAGGAGCAAGACTTTTGGAATAGGACTTTCATTACAAGAAGAAAATGACCATTATATTATCATTACCATAGGATCCTTTCTGTTTCACAATATAAAAGAAAACAATGAACATCCTTTACCACAGTTTCTTTTGAAGTGCAAATGTACCAGGTTGGATTAACTATATCTTTGGCATACCATACACTCTCATCATCAATCCATGTTTAGCCCACACATGATCATCTTAATAGATGCAGAAAAGGCCTTTGACAAAATGCAACATGTATTCATGATAGAAGCCCTAAAGGGAACTGGACTAGATGGAACATATCTCAACATAATTATGGCTATATAGAACAAACCCACAGCTAGCATAATTTTAAGTGGATAAAAACTTGAAGCATTTCCATTTAAAAAAAAAAAAAAAGAAGAAGAAGAAGAAGAAACAAAACCCATTTCGGGCTGGAGAGATTGCCTAGTGGTTAAGAGCACCGACTGCTCTTGCAGAGGACCAGTGTTCAATCCCCAGCACCCACATAGTGGCTGAGAACCATCTTTAACTCCAGTTCCAAGGGAATCTGACGCCCTCTTCTCACCTCCACAGCATTGCACGACATGGGTGCACAAAACTACATGGAGACAGTACACTCATACACATATAAGAATAAATAAAAAAATTAAAAATAAACAAAAACTTGAAGCATTTCCATTAAAATCAAGAACCAGACAAAGCTGTCCACTAAATCACCACTCCTTTACAATACAGTGCACCAAACTTTAGCTAGAGCAATATGACAAGAATAGGAAATGGTAGAGTAACAAATTGGGGAAAAAAGAGGTCAAGTCATTCCTGTTTGCAGATGACATCATATATATATATATATATATATATATATATATGTGTGTGTGTGTGTGTGTGTGTGTGTGTGTGTATGCGATCCTAAAACTTTCATCACAAAAATTCATAGACATGATCAACACTTTCAGCAAAGTGACAGGATGCAAAATCAATTTACAAAAGTCACTAGCCTTTGTACATACTGTATATACTAACAACAAGAAATCAAATAAACTTATCATGGAAACATTCTCATTCACAACACCTCAAAAAATAAAATAAAATATCTAGGAACAGATCTAGTCTAAGAAATTAAAGAGCACTACATTGAAAACTTTAACTCTTTTTTTTATTAATTTTATTTATTTCTGTATGTGTATGAATGTACTGCCTGCATGCAAGTTTGTGCACCCATGTTGTGCAATGCCGCGGAGGTCAGAAGAGGGTGCCGGATTCCCCTGGAACTGGAGTTCTCCTGGAATTGGAGTTTCAGATGGTTCTCGGCCGCCATGTGGGTGCTGGGGATCGAACCCG
The DNA here is from genome assembly GCA_009823505.1 of Rhizomys pruinosus. Classification (NCBI taxonomy): domain Eukaryota; kingdom Metazoa; phylum Chordata; class Mammalia; order Rodentia; family Spalacidae; genus Rhizomys; species Rhizomys pruinosus. The sequence continues at coordinate 1,786,257 of VZQC01001118.1, read as the reverse complement.
GGTCCCCTGTAAGAGTGGTCGGCGCTCTTAACCGCTAGGCCATCTCTCCAGCCCTAAACTTTAACTCTTTGAAGGAAGAGACTAAGAAAAACTCAAGGAATATGGCAAGACCCTCTATACTCATGGATTTGTAGAATCGATATTATGAAAATGACCATCCTACCAGAAGCAAGTAATAGATTCAATGCAGTCCCAATCAAATCTAATCCCCATAACAATCTTCACAGAATTTTTTTTCATTTACATTTTTTATTTCACTTTTTTAACAATAAGTAATAAATTATGAGTACAAACATCCTTCATGTAAAACCAGTTTGCAAGCAGCTATGCCCAAACCCACACAGCCCAAGGCTCCCACCATCCAGCTGGAGAGGCTTGTATGTGCAATCGAGTTGATCAAATAAGTGTCCAGTCTATATTGCTATAGTTTCACCATTCACCCCAATCGCAGCCCTTACATTCTACCATGCCCCCTCTTCCACAGATTGTTCCCTAGGCTTAGAAAAGGGGCACAGGTGGACGAGAAGCAAAACAGTCTACTTTCTCTGGAGCTGTCATTTTGGACTCTGGTCAATTCTGGCTGTTTCCTTTCATGGGCTGGCAGTTTGTCCAGGAATATCCTTTCAATCCTACTAATGAAGCACAAGCAGTAAGATATTAGGCATTTAAACAGTACTAATTATTATGGTAGGTTACTTTGTATAGACACAGATGTTTGGATGGTATGCTAATCCATGAATTATACGTTTTTTGTAAAAGATGACAAGGTCTTACTGTGGCTTATAACATCTCCTAACCACTAGAGGATGTAAGCCATTAATTATTCCTCCAAGGAGAGAGCTACTAGCCAATTAGACTTGGGATATACAGACATATGGCTGCCACTGCTGCACAGTATTTCCAGGCAAGTGAGGTGTAGCTGATGCTGATGGAGGAGTCTTGCTTGACTCAAGGAGACCAATATTTGCTTTATTGGTTTAGTGGCCTTTGGTAACACTCTCTGGCATTCCAGAAACCAACTGTTCACTTGCAAGTGCCTTCACAGAAATTTTTAAAAATCCTAAAATTCATAAGGAATCAGAAAAGGACCCAGATTATCCAAAACAATCCTGAGAACAAAGAGTAATGCTGGGGTTGGTGGATTATCATACCAGATTTCCAAATATATCACACAGCTATAAAAACAGCATGGTATTGACACAAAAGTAAATATGTCTATCAGTGGAACAGAATAGAGGCCCCAAACATTAATGCATGCAATTTGAGCCATCTGATATTTGACCAAAGTGCCCAGAAAATACACTTGAGGAAAGACATTTTCAACAAAGGGTGCTGGCAAAATCGGATCTCTATGTCAGAAGAATGGAATTAGACTCACTTATCACCTTGAACAAAGTCAACTCCAAATGGACCAAAGACCTCAATGTGAAACCTGAAACTTTGAAACTATTAGGAAAAAAACATCGGCAGAACCTTACAAGATATAGGTTCAGGAAAGGACTCTAAATAGGACTTTAGAGCCAGGCGTGGTGGCGCACGCCTTTAATCCTAGCACTTGGGAGGCAGAGGCAGGCGGATCTTTGTGAGTTCAAGGCCAGCCTGGTCTACAAAGTGAGCTCCAGGACAGCTGGGGCTACAGGGAGACCCTGTCTCAAAAAAGACCAAAAAAAAAAAAAAAAAAAAAATAGGACTTTAGAAATTGAGGTCAACAATAGACAACTCATTAAACTAAAAGCTTCTGGAAATAAAGAAAACAAACAACTGAGTGAAGACAAGCCACACAGAGCTGTAGAAAATCTTCACCAGCTATAAATATCACAAGGGATTAATATCCAGAATACACAAGACAACAACAACAAAATAAGAATCAAGAAAACAAACAACAGCAAGTGCAAGTGCAGACGTGGGGAAAGGGAAGCCTCATTCACTGCTGGAGACATTGCAATTTTCCACTGTGGAAATTAGTGAGGAGAATTCTTTAAAAACTAAGAATATGTCTACCATAGGATTTGGCCAAATCACTCCTTGTCATATATCCAAAGGACTCAACTACAGAGATACGTGCACAGCCATGTCTGTTGCTGCTTTTCTCACAATAGCTAAGAAATGGAAACAGTAGGAGATAGGTGTTAACAAGGAGGAAATGAGGGATAATTGAAGATTGTATAACAAAAGTAATGGTGTCAGGCAAGGGAAACTGCCTTTTCAGTTGTTAGTCAGGGTAGTCTTAGAGACTCCCACAATAACACGGGCTATTGGCACAGCCCTTGATTGCCTCCCATAACTTGAAGATAAGACCCTACTGCTGAAGTCAGGACAAACTTTGGAAACAGGACTTGGAGCAGTGGATCTGGAACTGACCTGGAATCCCCGTCCTTGAAGACTAGCTCCTATAGTCTCAGAAGATACTATGCAAGCTGCCAGGGGAGAGAAACCAATCAATGATCCCATCCAGTTGTAAAGTCCGTGAACCACAGCCTGAGCAACCCAGAAGATAATCTCTACTGATGGCACATTTGGGGGGGGGGGAATCAATCAACAGCTCTGTAATTGGGATTAAGGCTTCCTCAATGGGAGAGAACTCACATGTGGGACTGTAAACAGCCAAATACACATGGCTGGACAGGCCATAGATCCTAAAACAAAACAAAACAAAAAACTACTTTTGTCACATGTCTAGACCAAAGTAATTTTCTACTATTGTCTAAATATGTATCTTTGTAGCTTCCACCTCTCAACAACAAGCTGCTTTTTGCAACAGATGGAGACTATTACAAAGTTCTACTACTGATCAAGCACAAAGAATAAATGCCTGTCAGGTATCCAACCTTAATGACAACATCTACAATTCAACTTCTAGACCTGTTTTAGGGAACATAGTGGAACAGGATGCAGAAATATTAATGTACCTCTAAACTCTTACTAGCAAAGCTTCCTCATGCAACAGATGGCGATTAACCCAGAAAGCCACAACTGGGGCATCCAAGGTATCTCTGGAGACACCTCAGTTATCTTTACAAGAAAGAGAAAAGAAAAAAAAAAAACACCTAGAAAATGATATGTGACTTAAGAGCCACTAAAATGGAACATATAACTAATGCTGTAACAGTTCCCATAGTGACGTCTCACTCTCTGTGACTATCCCTTGAGGAGCCCATCACTGCACTTGGGTGTATGAATTAAAATTACCAGGAAAAGAAATGTGCACCTTCAAACTGAACCTTCTGTAAGGGTGATCGACAGATTAGAATTTCTGATTAGAACTTCAATGGTTGTGGAGAGTTTAGAATGTTTGGGGTCTAGGGCCTAATTACAGTTTATCTTAGGCTGTCTTTAGCTCCCGTACTAGTCTTTCCTTGCCCTCCTCTGTGTCTATCCAAACATCCTGTGACTAAAAGATAAAACCTTTCAGAATGCATTAACTTAAACAAAACCCTTCACCAACCAAAAGCCTGCATCTTCAGATAGCATCGGAGGCCTACAGCTGAGACTTCTGTTTTGCTGTAACCTTTGTGAAACTACTTCCACATTGGAACATGGAAATTTGAGGTGACCTATGTCTGTATTCCTGGACCATATGCCCTCATATTTGGTTCCAGAATAAACTATCTCTTATCCCCTTTGGGGTAAAAGTTGTGCTTTGTAGTGACACATTTTTACTTTCCGTCACTGCTATAGAACTTATACCCATGCTCTCATTCCTACTTTCTTTCCCAAAGCCTCTCTTTATCCTAAAATGAATATTCAATATATATATCAAAATATCTTTAATAAAGTCTTGAGACTGATTACTCACATCTGGGCTAATCCTAAAATTCTTTTCAGCATCAAAGTCAGGAATCCTGTTAGCCTGAGTTGAGGTCTCTAAAAGATTAGGAGGGGCTGGAGAGATGGCTCAGCGGTTAAGAATACCGATTGCTCTTGCAGAGGACCTGGGTTCGATTCCCAGCACCCCCATGGTGGCTAAGAACCATCTTTAACTCCAGTTCCAGGAGAATCCGATGCCCTCTTCTGACCTCCACGGCATTGCATGACACGGGTGCACCAACCTACATACAGACAGTATACTCATACACATAAAAAATAATAATATATATTTAAAAAAAGATTAGGAGAATTTGTCAGGCTGCTAACAGGTAGTGAGTATCAAGCTGTGTCTTTATATTCTCAACACTGGCAAAAATATATGGCTAAGAATGTAAAAAAAAATTACACAAAACAAAGACAGTTCACATAATTAACAAGTACTCAGAACTATAAGTAGAATTAACATAAACATACACAACATAATTACACTGCTAAAAACCAAAAATAAAAAAGAGTGTGATAATGACTTCTAACTAACTTTGTAATCAAAATTAATCGTTTCTTAATATTTTTTATTTTTATTTTATATGTATGAGTATATTCTTTGCATGTAAGTGCATTTGTGTCATGCAATGCACATGGAGGACAGTAGAGGGCAATTGTATCCCCTGGAACTGGAGTTACAGATGGTTGTCAGCCCATCTGAGTGCTGGGTCTTAAACCCTGGGTTTCTGTAAGTGCAGCCACTGCTCTTAACTGTTGAGCCTTTTCTCCAGCCTCACCAAACTTAATCTTATATTTTGGATCATTTAACTCTACCTCGGCTTGTTTATAACACAAACAAGCTTACTAGGCCTTAGGCTCCTCTTGTCTCCTTAATAGAGCCTTAACCCCTCACAATCCTTTCTTGCCCTTGACCCAGAATAAGGTTTGTGTGTGTGTATGTTATGAGAGAATATCAAGCAAGCAAATGTTCATTGAAAGTAACAAATCAGCACATTTGTTTTGTAAGCAACAAGAACAATTAGACTGATAACACATCTTTGGTTGTGAGTACTACACTAGGTCAGTAGGGGTCAGAGAGGGAAAACCCTTCTCTAACAAAATAGAAATCCTGACTCCCTCCCCATTTCATACTGGATGTAGGGATTCAGTAAAGAAAGAGCAGAGTCTGTTCAGGAGCAGAGATGCTGGAGAAGTCTGAAGGAACAAGTTCTCAGAACAGACTGGGTCCCACTCTCGGTTTTAATGGATGCTAAAATCAAACTGTTTTCATTCAGGTATCACAATAATGTGGCATCCCACCAGGGCAAAAGAGAATATTGACATCAGCCAGTCATGGAAAAATACATGATATATATATATATATATATATATATGGACAAAAAAACAAACCAGCAAACATATATAAAAGAAATTAGAATATCCTCCAAGTATTAAAAGAGTATTAAATGAGATCAAACTTTTTTTAATTTTATTTATTTTTTTATGTGTATGAGTGTACTGTCTGCATGTAGGTTTGTGCACCAGTGTCATGCAATGCCACAGAGGTCAGGAGAGGGTGTCATATTCCCCTGGAACTGTAGTTAAAAATGGTTCTCAGCTGCCATGTGGGTGCTGGGGATCAAACCCAGGTCCTCTGCAAGAGCAGTCAGTGCTCTTAACTGCTAGGCCATCTCTCCAGCCCAGAGATCAAACATTTTATATCAAGCAAAAATCAATAAAATCAAAAACTAGAAAAACAATAGAGAAAATAAATAAAACTAGTTATTTTTCAGATAGTAATAATGGGTCAAAGGATAGGCTGATTGAGGGGAGAAAAGAAATGACACTTCACTGAGAACAAAAAGAATTCTTCATATCATATATAGAGAAATTTAGTAGATTGATGAAATATTAAGAAGTTATGCCAATAAATTATGTAAGAGACAAAACAAATTTCTTGAAGGTTCCAACTATATCAAGTAGAATTACAGTTTCTTTATCCATTCATCCATTGATGGGCATTCATGCTGATGGCAAGATGGCAAGAGTTAGCTATTGTGGATAGTGTCTCTCCTTCTCTCTCTCTCTCTCTCTCTCTCTATATATATATATATATATATATATATATACATATATATATACATATGAGTTTGTAGGAATCTCTGGTGTATGCTATCTTTGCTATCTGTGGATATAAACCCAGGAGAGGTCTAGTTTATTCAAAAGGAGTATTATGCATCCATTAAGAAAAACAAAATCATGTTAAATAAATGGAACTGGAAATCACTTTGTTACATAAAAAACAGACACAAAAAGACAAGTTTCATATGTTTTCTCTCATACATTGAATATAAAAAAGGTTACATAGAAACTCATACTGCTTTCTGGTGGCCGTCAATGACATTAATGCAGTAACTACTCAAGAGTATTTGAAGTCATTCGGTGGGGTATACAGGATTGGGGTTCTAAAGAAAGAGAAATGAAAGGATGAATTTCTTTAGTGGGCTTGGTAGTTTCTGGAGCCAGCTCTCCAACCCAATGAAGCCTAGAGTTTCTGAAGGCTCTCCTGATGGCATGAAGAGGAATGATAATCCTTAGTGCAGACTATTTGATGTAATTATGAAGATAGATCCATTTGACTCACCTAACTTGCCTCTTGTGAGAAGCAAGGAATTTAGCAACTCTCTATGTAAAACTTTTGCGAAATTGCAGAAAAATAAGGAAAATAATGATGTTGCCTGGTTGCTCCTAGCATCTCTGCATAAAGTGATAGAGGAAAATAAGGGGCTCGGTGATAAAATTAACCAGCTCCAGAGTCACAGCAACAGTTTAAAAGTTTCCAAGTGTGCTCTGGAAGAGAATCTTCTCTCCAGCAGCCAAAGACCTAAAGTGGCAAAAAATCAAACTGGAGCCCTTATTATACATTTGGCTGATTTACAACGCAAATTTACAACACCATGAAGAGTGTCAGCAGCCAAAGTGAGAGCACTGGTGGGGAAAGGGTGGAACCCTGAAACTTGGGATGGAGATGTGTGGGAGAACCATGATGATGAAGACTTTGAACCCTCGGATGCTGAGGGATTTTCTTTATCTGAAGAATTAATCTCCCCACCCTCAGCAGAGAATCCACACCCTGCAGATCCCTCCTCCCCACCCTTGCCTGAGTAAACTAATCTCCCCCTCCCAGTGGGAGTTAATGTCCCTCAGGGCCCAACAATTGTTGCTTATAACCAGAGTCAAGGCTAAGCAAGCCCCTAAAGGTGAGATAGAAAGCTTGGTCCACAAGGAGGTGCGCTACACCACTAAAGAAATTAATGAGTTGCTGATTCATTCCAGCAGAAGCCTAAGGAATATGTGTGGGAATGGATTTTAAGGGTGTGGGATAATGGTGGAAGGAATATAAAATTGGATCATACTGAGTTTATCGATATGAGCCCACTGAGTAGAGATTCTAGGTTTAACATGGAAGCTCGAGCGGTTAAGAAAGGTGTTAAAAGTTTATTTGAATGGTTGGCTGACATATTTATTAAAACATGGCCTGGGGCTGAAGAGATGGCCTAGCAGTTAAGAGAGCCAACCGCTCTTGCAGAGGACCCGGGTTCGATCCCCAGCACCCATATGGTGGCTGAGAACCGTCTGAAACTCCAATTCCAGGAGAACTCCAGTTCCAGGTGAATCCAACACCCTCTTCTGACCTCCACAGCATTGCACGACATGGGTGCAAAAACTTGCATGCAGGCAGTACATTCATACACATATAGAAATAAATAAAATTAATTAAAAAATAAAGTTAAAACATGGCCTACTAACAGTGAGTTAGAGATGCCTGATATTCCTTGGCTTAGTATTGATGAAGGGATTGTGAGGGTCAGGCAGATGGGTATGCTCAAGTGGATTCGAAGTGTAAAACCACATATTCCACAATGTGAGGACCCAGAGAACATGCCTTTCACTGAGTTTATAAGATGTAAAGTATTGAGAGAGACACCAGAACATTTGAAGAGCTTTGTTTTTGCTCTATTTCTTATGCCAGATCTTACAGTTAGAGAAGTTGTTGCTCACTTGCATAAATTAAATGCACACGTAACAGGTTCAACAGGACCTCAGGATAAGCATCAGGTAGCAGCACTGAATCGCTGAAGGCCAGATGAGTGTAGTTATTGTAGTTATTATAACAGGTGGCAAAAGCAAAACAATGCCTATAATGGCATGACCCGAATGGATCTTTGGAACTGGCTAATTAATCATGGTGTTCCCAGGAACCAAATACATGAAGAAGTTGCCCAAATGCCTATGGTTCCCACATGTTACAATGCCTCTTGTGCTTAAGCATGCACCTGTGGCTTCCTGGGGTTTGCCCTATGATTAGTTGACTGAGGAAGAGAAGACTAGGGCCTGGTTTACTGATGGTTCTGCAAGTTATCCAGGCACCACCCAGAGGTGGACAGCTGCAGCATTACAGACAATTTCTGAAACAACCCTAAAGGACACTGGTGAAGGAAAGTCTTCACAGTTGGCAGAACTTCAGGCAGTGCACAAGGTTGTGCCCAGTGGGTCCCAGAACTCATCCTGTGGTTATTTCCCCAGTACCAGAATGTATAATTGGGATAGATATGATTAGAAATTGGCAGAATCCCCACATTGGTTCCCTGACCTGTGGAGTGAGGGCTATTATGGTTGGAAAGGCCAAATGGAAACCATTGGTGTTGCCTCTACCAGGGAAAATAGTGAACCAAAAACAGTATCGTATCCCTGGAGGGATTGCGGAGATTAATGCCACTATCAAGGATTTGAAAGATGCAGGGGTGGTGATTCCTACCACATCTCCATTTAACTCTCCAATTTGGCCTGTGCAAAAGACAGATGGATCATGGAGAATGACAGTTGACTATCGAAAACTCAACCAAGTAGTGACACCAATTGCAGCCGCTGTACCAGATGTGGTGTCCTTACTCGAGCAGATTAATATGTCTCCTGGTACCTGGTATGCAGCTATTGATCTGGCCAATGCTTTTTTCTCAATACCGGTTCATAAGGACCACCAGAAGCAATTTGCTTTCAGCTGGCAAGGCCAACAGTATACCTTTACTGTCTTACCTCAGGGGTATGTTAACTCTCCAGCGTTGTGCCATAACTTAGTTAGAAGGGATCTTGATCGCCTGACTCTTCCACAAAATATCACACTGGTCCACTATATTGATGATGTTATGTTGATTGGACCCAGTGAACAGGAGGTAGCAGCTAGCCTAGACTTGTTGGTAAAGCATATGCGCATGAGAGGATGGGAAATAAATCCAACTAAAATTCAAGGGCCATCTACCTCGGTGAAGTTTCTAGGAGTTCAGTGGTGTGGAGCATGCAGAGACATTCCTTCTAAGGTAAAGAATAAGTTGTTGCACCTGGCCCCTCCCTCCACCAAGAAAGAAGCACAACGTCTGGTGGGTCTTTTTGGATTCTGGAGGCAGCACATTCCTCATCTGGGTGTGTTACTACGACCCATATATCAGGTGACTCGTAAGGCAGCAAACTTTGAGTGGGGCTTGGAACAGGAAAAGGCTCTTCAACAGGTCCAGGCTGCGGTGCAGGCTGCTCTGCCCCTAGGGCCATATGATCCAGCAGACCCAATGGTGCTTGAGGTATCAGTGGCAGATAGAGATGCTGTCTGGAGTCTGTGGCAGGCTCCCATAGGGGAATCACAGCGGAGGCCCTTGGGATTTTGGAGCAAGGCTCTACCTTCATCTGCAAACAACTATTCTCCTTTTGAGAGACAGCTCTTAGCCTGCTATTGGGCCTTAGTGGAAACTGAACGTTTGACAATGGGCCACCAAGTCACCATGCGACCTGAGCTGCCCATCATGAGCTGGGTGTTATCTGACCCACCAGACCATAAAGTAGGACGTGCACAGCAACAGTCCATTGTCAAATGGAAGTGGTACATACGGGACAGGGCCCGGGCAGGCCCTGAGGGCACAAGCAAGCTACATGAAGAAGTTGCCCAAATGCCTATGGTTCCCACTCCTGTTACAATGTCTCCTGGGCTTAAGCATGCACCTATGGCTTCATGGGGTTTGCCCTATGATCAGTTGACTGAGGAAGAGAAGACTAGGGCCTGGTTTACTGATGGTTCTGCACGCTATGCAGGCACCACCCAGAGGTGGACAGCTGCAGCATTACAGCCAATTTCTGAAACAACCCTAAAGGACACTGGTGAAGGAAAGTCTTCACAGTGGGCAGAACTTCGGGCAGTGCACATGGTTGTGCATTTTGCCTGGAAGGAGAAATGGCCAGAGGTTCGATTATATACTGATTCATGGGCTGTAGCCAATGGTTTGGCTGGATGGTCAGGGACTTGGAAGGAGCATGACTGGAAAATTGGTGAGAAAGACATTTGGGGAAGAAGTATGTGGATAGAGCTCTCTGAATGGTCAAAGGATGTGAAGATACTTGTGTCTCATGTAAATGCTCATCAAAAGGTGATCTCAGCAGAGGATGAGTTTAATAATCAAGTAGATCAGATGACTCATTCTGTGGATAGTCAGCCTCTTTCTCCAGCTATCCCTGTTGTTGCTCAATGGGCCCATGAACAAAGTGGTCATGGTGGCAGAGATGGAGGTTATGCATGGGCTCGACAGCATGGACTTCCACTCACCAAGGCTGATCTGGCTACAGCTGCTGCTGAGTGCCAGATTTGCCAACAGCAGAGACCAACATTGAGCCCCCGATATGGTGCTATTCCCCAGGGTGACCAGCCAGCAACCTGGTGGCAGGTTGACTACATTGGACCACTTCCATCATGGAGGGGACAGCATTTTGTCCTTACAGGAATAGGTACTTATTCTGGTTATGGATTTGCCTTTCCTGCACGCAATGCTTCTGCCAAAACTACCATCCAGGGACTTACAAATGCCTTATCCACTGTCATGGTATTCCTCACAGCATCGCTTCTGGCCAAGGAACTCACTTCACAGCCAAAGAAGTGCGACAGTGGGCCCATGGTCATGGTATCCACTGGTCTTACCATGTTCCCTACCACCCAGAAGCAGCTGGCTTGATAGAATGATGTACCTCGGTGACACTTAATTTTTATTACCAGTGTATAAGAACTAAAACAATAAAATAAAAATATATTGTGCTTTTTCTAAGGTGGCAAGTCTTAAAAAATATTTAAGGAACAAATTATATCAATTCTACAACAATTTCTTATAGCAAAGAGAAAAGGAAGAAATACTCTCTAGCTGTATATGTCATGCCAAAACTAGACAAATACATGATAAGAAGAGAAATCTAAGACTGAGAAGAGGACTCCATCAGTAAAGTGCTTGCCACAGAAGCACAAAGACCTGAGCTGTACTTTTGAGGCACAGTGGAATACAAATTATTTTGCTAGAGAACTTGTTCTCAGTACACAATGGCATAACCATAGATTAAGTATTCATGGCAATATTTAGAACTCACAGAGAAACAACCCCATAATTAAGTTTAAAATTAAGTATCTCATTATAGCACATTTTTTTCACAAAAATATTTTAAGTAGAAATCAGGCCATAATTAAGGCGAGTTTCCAAGGGCCTTTTTTGTTAGTTGGCCAAACAAGAAAGGACATTTTTTTCACATAAATTTATTTTTATATTTTTAATAAATCTAGACCCGTGTTCCCACCCAAGAAAGGACATTTATTAATGGTGAGCTGATTATTAAAGGTGAGCTGATTATTAATGGTGAGCTGATTACTAATGGTGAGCTGGTTGTGTGCTGTTGCACACCCATGTAACTTGGTCAAAGACTTAGGAACACTGAGGATTATATTGATGATCAGTTTACAGCAAAATGGTGGTAAGTGGTTTCCTTCAGCTCTTAGTGAGACACAAACCAGAAATGCCATGCTATGCTAAGCTGTCTTTATTGAAGGAATCATTTTTTGAGTTTGAAGTGAGTCAAGCATTGGCTTTGAGGGTTCTGTGTGGAATAACTCTAAGCAAATATAGTTTCAAAGTTGAAGCCACAGTTCAGTTCAACTTGGGTGCAGCAGAAAAAGATTCAGTTGAACAAATTCACAGTGCAAAAGTATGTGCTGTCCCTTCTACCTTAACATTGTTCAATGTAGTATTTATCAACAGACATTCTGTAGAGAATATACAATCCAAATGTGATATTGTCCCAGTAGCATCAATATTGTTAATTTCTTCCTGTGGACTTCATAGTTGTCAATTCCATAATTTTTTAAAATGAGTACAAGGCTTGAGCAGACAGGTCTTAACATATACGACAGAATTCATGAAATCCAGTGGAGGTGGCTATGGGGAGAAATAGATGGAGGAAGGGGTCTAAATACGATTAAAATTTATTTTATGAAATACCAAAAACTCAATAAAATCTGCACTAAAAATGCACTGTGTTAATTACCACTAAAAGTTGTGACTGGTCCTACCACATCGTGAGGTTTAACGAAATCCCAATTAAAATCCCCAAGAGTTTCTTCACAGGCTTGGGCAAAAAAAGTCCTTAATTTCATTTGGGAAAGCAAAAGGCCTGGAATATCCAAAACAACCTTGAGTGAAAAGAGCAATACAGGGGGGGGATCTCTATACCAGACTTCAAACTATACTACAGGGCTATAGTCATAAAAACAGCTTGTTACTGGCACAAAAACAGACCTGTTGACCAATGGAACAAAACTGAAGATCCAAACTTGAGCACATACAATTTCAGCCATCTCATATTTGACAAGGGGGCCAAGAAGATACAATGGAGGAAAGACAGCATCTTCAGCAAGTGGTGTTGGCAAAACTGGATCACCACTTTTAGAAGAATGAAATTAAACCCCTACCTCTCGCCCTGTACAAAAGTCAACTCCAGATGGATCAAAGACCTCAACGTGAAACCCCAAACTAAAAAGTTGGCAGCAGACTACAAGACATAGGCGTAGGAAAAGACTTCCTAAATCAGACAGCAGCAGCACAAGAATTAAGGTCAACAATTGACAAATTTGACCTCATTAAACTCAAAAGCTTCTGTACATCAAAAATCAAGGAAGTGAAGAGAAATCTCACAGAGTGGGAGGAAGCCTTCACCACAGAAACAACTGACAAAGCATTGATTTCCAGAATATATAAACTACTCAAAAAACAGAGAAGAAAGAAAGCAAATGACCCTCTCACTACATGGAACAAAGTGCTGAACAGAGATTTCACCAGTGAGGAATTAGAGATGGTTGAGAAACATTTTAAGAAGTGTTCAACATCATTAATCATTAAGGAAATGCAAATTAAAACCACTCTAAGATATCATCTTATTCCAATCAGACTGGCTAGGATCAAGAAAACAAACGACACCAAGTGCTGGAGAGGTTGTGGGGAAAAGGGAACACTCATCCACTGCTGGTGGGAATGTAAACTTGTACAGTCACTATGGAAAGTAGTGTGGAGGACCCTTGGAAGACTTGGAATGAACTTGCCACCTGACCCAGCCATACCTCTCCTGGGTATGTACCCTCAAGACTCACCCCACCGCAGAGATACATGCACGGCCATGTTTATTTCAGCTCTCTTCACAATAGCAAGCAGCTGGAACCAACCCAAGTGCCCCCCAACTGATGAGTGGATAGAGAAAATATGGTACATCTACACAATGGAGTTCTATGAAGCAGTAAAGAAAGATGACATCATGATTTTCACAGGTAAATGGATGGAACTAGAAGATATTATGTTAAATGAAGTAACACAGTCCCAGAAAATCAAACAACGAATGGTATCCCTCATCTGTGGATGCTAGTGTCAATTACCTAGTTGTAAGAATTTCTTGTGCATGGCGGCCCCTTGAGCTTTTGTCCAAGTAGTTAGGAGTGATGCATATTGGAAACAACAACAACAACAACAGAATGTACTGCATCAAAGAACTGACTGAAATGGTGAACTTCTGCTCAAAACAGTCAACTTCCACATGGAGAATTTTGAGAAAGACTGAGAAAGAGATGAAAAGCATATTTGGCAGAATGCATGAGCTCTGGTGGGGTGGGGGGGTAGGGTGGGGGACACAGGTCTAGATCTGATTAGTAACATAATCTTGTACAAAAAAATGTATATAATAAAATTTTTGAAAAAGAAAACGTTCCATAAAATCATGTAAATGGGTACTAATATCTATATTTAGCAAAACCTTTGTGGGAAGACCTTGTCAATGATGAAATTCTTTCTATTTAATATCACAGATAAATCGGGTAAACATAGAAGAAACTTTGCAACTGATTTTGCTGACTGTTCACCTTACTTTTGAATTCAAATCAAAAGTAAACCTCTCAAGCATGAAGTCAGCTCTTGGTGTTTGTGGTCATTTGAGTGAGAGTGTCCCCCATAGTCTTTAAATATTCAGACATTTTATCCCCAGTTGGTGGCACTGTTTGGGAGATCTTAGAAGGTGTGGCCATGCTGGAAGAAGTACATCACTGGGGGCAGACTTAGTGAGTTTAACAAGCCTTGCTAGTCTCCAGAGGCTCTCTTGACTTCCTGTGCTCACTGGAGGATGTGAACCTCGGCTTTCTGCTCCAGCCCCTGCCACCATGCCTCCCGCCACAATGGAACTGTCAATCATAAGCTCGAACTCTTCCTTTTATAAGTTTCATGGTGGTTTTATGACAGCAACAGAAAAGTGACTAATACAGTGTTGCTTTACTGCAACTGCCACTAGCTATTGATGATCACTCTTCTCTCTTCCAGGAGAGTAGAGGGAGAGAACACAGTCTGAGTGGAAGAAAAAAAAAAGGAAACCTCTCAAGTAACATGCCCATTTACCTCAATATTTCCTTTTTTAGTGATAATTATTTTTGTCTTTTTCTGATCCTCTACTCTTTTTTATTTATTTTTATTTTTATTTTTAAACTTTAAAAAAATTTTTTTTATTTATTCTTGTATGTGTATGAATGTACTGGCTGCATGTAGGTTTGTGCACCTGTGTCGTGCAATGCCGCGGAGGTCAGAAGAGTGCCTCGATTTCCCCTGGAACTGGAGTTAAAGACAGTTCTCAGCTGCCATGTGGGTGCTGGGGATAGAACCCAGGTCCTCTGCAAGAGCAGTCGTCACTCTTAACCATTAGGCCATTTCTCCAGCCCCTATTTTTTTATGTGTATGAGTGTACTGTCTGCATGTAGGTTGGTGCACCCCATGTCGTGCAATGCCACAGAGGTCAGAAGAGGGCGTCGGATTACCCTGGATCTGGACTCAAAGACGGTTCTTAGCCGCGATGTGGGTGCTGGGAATCGAACCCAGGTCCTCTGCAAGAGCACTTGGAGCTCTTAACCACTGAGCCATCTGTACAGCCCCTTACCTCAATATTTCTATCCCTAGTTAAAAAGAGCAAAATAGGCCAGCTGTGAAAGTGCAAGCCTTTAATCCCAGCACTCTGGAGGCAGAAGCTGTCAGATCTCTGTATGTTCAAGACCAGAGTGATCTACAAAGTGAGTACCAGGCCAGGTTGGGCTGCAGGGAGGCCCTGTCTCAAAAACGCCAAATAAAAAAGAGCAAAATGGCTAGAAATATGCTATTGTCAGTGACAGCTAAAAGTGGAGGAAAACCAAAAGATGTCACAGAAGCCAGTGTCAAATGAAGCAAGAGACTGTCTGGGCTAAGGCAAGTCAACTTCCCTAAGATAAGACTTGCACACCTTTTATATTGAAATACTATTGATCACACCTACTTCAAATGATCTGTTATGAAAACACAAATACACACAAAATAGCTATAATTAATATGCAAGTTATTGCAGTCATTGTTATGCCAGAGGCTCTTCTACTCTGAGCCAAAACTTTCTAAAGAGTTAGAATTTGCCATCTGCTTCAGCCCTGTTCTCTAGCATACCATGTCAGGTTTTGCCAAACTGGTTTGGGTAAGAATAACTGCAATCTCATTACAATTCGTTGACTCCCAGTCTGAAGGATTTCAGGGGAAGAACTACCCAGAGATATGAATCTTTCAGTGAAAAGAGAGTACTATGTTATAAGCAGTCAAGTCTGAAGTTCTGTAAACGGGCTCCAATTTTTAGAAAACCATAAAAGAGTTGAAATCCACTTATGACTTTTAGGAATAATCAACAAAGAAGATAAAAATAAACAAATATAAATGTCTCTACTTAACTCTATACCTTTCAGTTCATAGATTTTTATTAAAAGACATTTACAAAAGTAGAGAGGTTGGTTATGTTTTCCTTTTCCTTCCATTTTCATACTGATACATTAGAATCGTTAAATTGAAAACATATGTTGGCTCCATCGTCCTCAGTTGCAAAATATGTAGCATTTTAAGACCCAATAAAAAAGCAGGGAGGAACTAATATAGCGGGATAAATGGTCCTAGACAGACGGAACCCGGTGCTTCCAATCTGATGGAGTGGAGGAAAAGCTATTTCCTTGATTAATTGCTTGCAGAGCAGAAAGGCCATGCAGCTGAGGTAATGAATGACACACCAGTGAACCGTGAGGGGCTGCAGAGGGCACAATGCAGAAAGAACAAGGCCCGGGGCAAATCCAGTCTTTGCATCTTTTTACTCCACTCCTTTAAGGCATTTGTCATTTCCCATAATATGAAGTTCATTTCCTGTGTTACGACCCTGAATAACTGTTATTCAGACTAAATGGGGTGTGGAGCAACATGTGCCTAGTACATAATTGCAGCTCGACACCGAATAATGTGGATGACAAACTAATTGCTCATTACAGATTCTTTGTTTGGGTTTTTCCCAGAAATTAACTATGAAAAACTAAAGAGTTAAATGGTATATAAATTTGGTAACATGCCAAAATCTGAACATGTATAGGAGTGAAAATTAATCTGTTTCACCTTGGGCACCATACTTTTACAAAATTTATACTCCTAAAAGCAAAAATTTGAATTTGAGGAATATAGAAAATATTTTCTTCTCTTTGATCTGTTTTAATACAGGGTTAATCAATAATGGATCATATACACTGTCTCATTTCATTTTTGAACCCCAAGTCCTGTAGAACTATAATCTTCAATTTGTACCCAATGCCTAGAACAATGTCTGGCACATGACATGGCTGATATGTACTTGCTGAGACAATGAACACAACATGAATGGATGGATGCATGGGTGGATGTATGGATGTATTGGTGGGTGGATGGATACATGGGTAGGTGGATGGATGCATAGGTGAGTGGATAGATGCATGGGTGGGTGGGTGGATGCTTGGGTGGGTAGATGGATGCATGGGTGGTGAATGGATGCATGGGTGGTGGATGGATGCATGGGTGGTGGATAGATGCATAGGTGAGTGGATAGGTGCATGGGTGGGTGGATGGATACATGGATGGATGGATGCAATGGTAGGTGGATGGATAGGTGGGTAGATGGATACATGGGTGGGTGGATGGATGCATAGGAGGTGGATGGATGCATGGGTGGTGGGTGGATGCATAGGTGGTGGATGGATGCATAGGTAGTGGATGGATACATGGATGGATGGATGCAATGGTAGGTGGATGGATGCATGGGTGGCGGATGGATGCATGGGTGGTGGAAGGATGCATGGGTGGTGGGTGGATGCATAGGTAGTAGATGGATGCATGGGTGGGTGGATGGATGCATAGGTGAATGGATAGATGCATGGGTGGGTGGATGGATACATGGATGGATGGATGCAATAGTAGGTGGATGGATGAATGGGTGGTGGATGGACGCATGGGTACTGGGTGGATGCATGGGTGGTGGATGGATACATGGGTGGTGGGTGGATGCATGGGTGGTGGATGGATGCATAGGTAGTGGATGGATGCATGGGTGGTGGATGGATGCATAGGTAGTGGATGGATGCATGGGAGGTAGGTGGATGCATGGGAGGTAGATGGATGCATGGGAGGTGGATGGATGCATGGGTGGTGGGTGGGTGCATGGGTGGTGGATGGATGCATGGGTGGTGGATGGATGCATGGGTGGGTGGGTGAATTCAATGGTACAAATTACCTAGATCCTTTGTTGAGAAAGGTACAATGCTAAAATAGAAAGCAAATTTGTGATGTATGTCATGGCAATAATATATTCTAGATGACATACTTGTCATCTCTATGGTAGAACATAAGCCCCAACAATTCATTTATCCTTAAGTATCTTGGAATATTGTTATACACATTGTATGGTGAAAACACAGTTAAAACAGAAGGAACTGATATAGATTGATTTCTGAGACTTTCATCCTAAGGACACAAGAGAATAAAGACTGAAATATGCCAGTAGTGGCTCACATGTAAATTAGATGTGGGAGTTGACTTCCCTGGGCATCAACCTGAATGTGCAGTTAGACCAAACTTAGAAGACTGAAAGGTGGTCCACAAAAAACCACAGCATCAATAGAGAGGCAGTGCCAACCAAGTGCAGTTCAGTGAACACTAGGCCATGTGGTTAAGGGTGTGGCTCTCCAGTGTGGAAATGAATACTTCAGCTAACGTTAACCTGATGGAGTTAAATATGCAAAATATTCACACTAACTAACATTGCATCTAGGGTGGACTAACTGAAGTTCCTGTGTGGCCTTCCTAAAATAATCATAATTTGATATTCTTCTGTTCAGCCCTGGTTGAAGATAGTTAGACTTATATAAGAGTCGCACACCTTTAATCCTACCACTTGGGAGGCAGAGGCAGGCGGATCTTTGTGAGTTCAAGGCCCAACCAGTCTACAGAGTGAGTTCCGGGCCAGCTGGGGCTACAGGAAGACCCTGTCTCGAAAAGACAAAAAAAAAAAAAAAAGAGTGTCTTCTTCGTATAGTGAGATGTGGTGGCATACATCTTTAATTCCAGCACTTGGGAGGAACAGGCAGGTGGATCTCTGTGATATCAAAGCTAGCCTGGTCTACATAGTGAGTTCTAGTCAAGCTGGGTCTCCACAGAGACCCTGTCTTAAAAACAAAACAAAACAAAACAAAACAAAAAAGTCATCATGTATATATCTGTCAGGAGAGATTTGTTTATGGGATGGTCACAATTCATCATCTCCGTAGCTAACAGTCCAAAAGTTTATTTTTCAGTCTATGTCCAAGTGGCTTAACAGTAGACTTCTGCTCACTACAATAATGTGGAAAAGCAGCCTGGCTTGGTGATGTACTTATGTCTAGATCTATAATCCCAGCACTTGGGAGATGGAGGCAGGGTTAAAAATCAATTACACAGCAAGTTAGAGGCCAGCCGGGACTACACAAGACCCTATTTCAAAACAAAACAAAAGAAGCAAAGATTTAAAACTAAAAATATGAAGAACCAGGAAGACAGAGGCTCCATCTCTACATGTTTCTAGCAGTCAGCTCAGCAGGCAGAAGGGATAATCTTCACTAGAATTTCCAGAATTCTTTGGGAATTCCCTCTCCAGAACATAGCACTTAAGTTCTGTAGGCATCACCATTCTGTGATGCAAATCCTGGAGACTACTGATAACTCTATTCCAGCATTTTCTGCATGAAGCGACAAAATTAACGATGCTATATGTAGTTTTGCTAGTGTCCATCAACCCAGTCAATGGACTTTCATCATATATCCTATTTTGTTATCTCTTTAATTAGATATAAATAAACAAAACAATTAAAATCAAACAATAAAAAGTTAATTCTGACCTGATTAATTTTCTAATTTTCTCTGTACCAACACAATCTATCTATTTATTATAATGAGTCAAAATATATCTAGTCATTTCACTTTGCCTTTTTCTCTAAACAATTTACTCTGTCTTGGTGGGGGCCACCAAAAATTTTTCTACGATCAGTTATGCTCTTCAAATTCCACAGTTTACATCTTGAGTTGTCAAGGGAAAGTATTTCCTGTTTCAGATATTTATTCTTGGTTCATTCCTCCTCTTGCCTGAGAGGCAGTGGGTAGAATAGACTAAAATAGAAGGAAAAGTTTACTCCCATATTCAATACAAATATGCTATGGCAAGAAGCTATGATACAATCTTACATCTTTAGAAGGTAGAGCCAAAACCAACAAATACATATAGTATATAAATTTTAGCTCAGTGTAAATAAATATTTCCAGTAATTGTAAAAGCTTGTTTTGACCCATCACTGCAAGAATTCAAACAGGCATCAGTGGTCACTTACTAGTAATATGATTGAGAATATCCTATTTTGCAGCCGGGCGTGGTGGCACACGCCTTTAATCCTAGCACTCGGGAGGCAGAGGCAGGCGGATCTTTGTGAGTTCAAGGCCAACCTGGTCTACAGAGTGAGTTCCAGGACAGCTGGGGCTACAGGGAGACCCTGTCTCGAAAAGACAAAAAAAAAAAAAAGAGATTATCCTATTTTGCACCAAGAGTGGAATAATGTCTAAGAAACTGCCTAGCTATAGATTTCATGATCCACTGGCTCCATAGAAGAATGTAAGAAAAATCACCGATTGGTATTATATGCATATAAGCAGTTTACTCTGTTTTTCATAGATAAAAAAATAACTCCATAATTTATGGTATATCTCCCAATGCATTCTGGGAAGTGTATGCCCCCGAATGGAAACTGTTATTAGATTCCCAGGGAGGATCCTAAAAATTACAAAAAGGGACCACAATATCTCTGTAAGACATAATTTATTTGTAGTTCATTACTAATTTCACTTGATGGATGATAGCTTGGCTTGAAAAGAAAAAACATGAGTTCTATAACATGCTTTTCAAGATACAAGAATTCATATTTGAAAGCAGTTGATACTTATTTCTTTAAAACTGACTGGAAGTAAAAGAAGCTCCTGTACCGCAGGTGCCCCTGACCCTAGACACACACCTGGTTGGGTGGGGACCATCTGGCTTTCCCTTTGTGCAACCAATCTTCTTTGCCTAACTGCTTTCTGGGCTTTTGTATATATTCCTATGAAAGTAAGATTCCATTGCAATATTTTCAAAAGCTGTGTTTTCCTAAAATATAATTTGGAAATTTTCAGAATAGACAAAAACAGCTTTTATTTATTCTGAGTATATATTGGAAACTTATTCTTAACCATATAATAGAGTTTCCTTTGAGAAAATGTAAAATTCAGAACAAGGATTTTTAAAATGCCAAAGTGTGGAAGGATAGGGAGGGGGAGCCTAAATTTGATTTAGTTCTGTTATATGAAAAACACAAAAAATAAAAATATATTCAAAATCACGTCAAAGTGGCCACACTAACTCTTAGAAGTTTATAAGTCCTTCATTCCACTCAAACTCGCAGGTAGTTTAGCACAATAATAAACTTCAGTACTTACATCAAGCTGATTTATATTACATTTTCCATTCTTCAATTGGCAAGCTATATGTCCTTAGCCAATTTTATTTACCTTGAAGGTCCTCAATTTTTCATCTGCAGTATAGCAATAGGAAGTGATCATTTTAATTTCCTATTACTGTTATAAGAATTAAAGAAAGAAAATATGTCCATTAAGCCAACCATAAATCTTCAATGCTGCATTTCTTTGACTCCAAGTCACAATCTCACAATCTTAATAACAATTCTTTATAATCAGGATATGTTTTGTAACAGAAAACAATTTGTAATCCCTGTCAGCCAGGCAGCAATGTGAGACAGATGAGGTCTTTGTGCTTATGTTTGTTTACATTATTGTAACTTCTGGAAATGTATGTGCATAGTGGTTTCTATGTGTGCTTAGTGTAACTGGTAACTTGAGTGTCTTAAGAAGATTATGACAGGGTCTTACTGTGGCTTATTTAACAGGGGGAAAAATGTAATTCATGGATTAACATATCATCCAAACATATGTGTCCATACCAAAGTAACCTACCATAACTATTAATGCTGTTTAAATACCTATGTATGTAATTGCTTGTGCTTCATTAGTAGGATCGAAAGTTTATTCCTGGACAAACTGTCAGCCCATGAAAGGAAACAACCAGAATTGACCAGAGTCCAAGTCAACAGCTCCAGAGAGAGTGGACTGTTTTACTTCTCATCCACCTGTGCCCCTTTTCTAAGCCTAGGGAACAATCTGCGGAAGAGGGGGCGTGGTAGAATGTAAAGGCTGCGACTAGGGTGAATGGTGAAACTACAGCAATGTAGTCTGGACACTTATTTGATCAACTTGATTGAACAAACAACCTGTCACTCCCCACTGGATGGTGGGGCTGTAGGGGTTTGGGCACAACAGCCTGCAGATTGGTTTTGCACGAAGGATGCTTGTACTCATGGATTATCACTTATAGCTAAAAAATGAAAAAAAAAAAAAACCTGAGAGAAAGATGCAGGACAGTTATGGCAGAATGCATGATCTGGGATGGGGTTGGGGGGGGGGAGGGAAAGGGAAATAAGCCTGAACTGAATTGGAAAATAATGTATGAAATGCACAAAGCATCAATAAAAATTAAATTAAAAAAAAAAAAAAGATTATGTTATGGTTCCAAATTGAAACAAATCTGTTATTTATGCTGAATGCATACAAAAGTGTATTAAGACATTTAATATTAGGGTTACATATACTATTGCATTATTTCATAAATTCCATATTTGAATAAAGAATAAGAAAGAAAAATAGCACAAGTGAAACAATTTTTGTTACCTACATCTCTAAAAAATTTTACCTAACACACATCAAGCAATAGCACAACATAATTGATGTCTGGATAACAGGAAAGAAAACAAAGGAATGAGCAACTCATATGGCCAACTTATATTTTGCATAAAAAGACAAAGCATTAAATAAGAATTGTTTTAAAAAGCCTCCTGACTCATTTATCAAGATATAGAAAGAATAATAATGAAAAGAAATTGGAAAGAAGGAGTGAAGAACAGGAAGTACCACCATTAAAACTTGTAGAATGAGTACAAATAGCTCACAAGTAAATAGACATTAAACGTTCTCACAGGAATTTTTCATCGTCTGCAAATGTTAATAATGAAGAATCAAGAAGTGATTTAGAAGTGGTGGGATATGACTATAAGATTTTAAGAATAATAAAAATTAATTTTTATTTTTCATTTAATATATCCTGAAAAGTAGTAAATTTTAAAAATCATATTGAAATAAACCTAAAAGGCAATTTTAATGATAATTGCTTGGTAAGATAACATTTCTTCCATTTTGGCAAACAAAATAATAGTGTATCTTAAAGTTAATAACATTGTAAAATAGATGATGCATGGTAGGAGTTAGCCATTACAGTGTAGCTGTATCTTCACAATATTAACTATTTATTGACAGAAAAGAGAGCCACTCCATCGTTTTCAAGTTGCACTACAACTGCCAGGTCCAATTTATATGCAGTCACAACAACCAATTAGTCAAAGACTAAAAGTTAGGCATATAGCTATTCCTTTCATCTTGACTACTTGGTATCTCTTGAGCCTTTTTTACTGGGGGATTTGGAAATTGCTATAAGGTTCAGACATAGGCAGTACATATCGTCTCACTATTTTGACTAATTTATTTCCTCAGTTCAAGAAGGAGTTCAATAGAATTTTCCTTTGGTGGAATTTCTGTCATGGCTATAAATCCCCAACCTGAATAATAAACAGTAAGTAACATTTAAGACACGCAAAGTGTTCCAAGGGTCATAACCAAGAACAACCCTTGAGAAATGTGGCCTGACACCTAAATTTTCTTGTTATTCTTTTTTCCTTTCAATAATTTACTGTAGTCATACACTTTTTAGGCTCTCAACTGGCTACCAAACAGATTTAATAAAATTAAACACAAGCAGTATGTAAGGAGAAAATATTTGCAATTCTAATGAAATGACAACCTGAATATGAGTGATTCTTTTCCTCTGGGCTGTTGGCTGTTGTGTAGCTCTTTCCTTAAGGTTGAAACATCCCTCATAGGGGGAAAGGGGACATCTCGTAAACTTCCCCCAAAGACCCAAGGATTCCCAACTTCCAGGACTCGTGAGTCCCCTCCCCAAGTTAAGTAAACAATGCTGGAGAGAGTAAGCTGGTGGAGCTGCCTTCAACTTGTGCAGACAACTCCAGTGACACTTCTATGAGTGGAAAGTCGGGCTTTTTAAAAATTCAATGAGTATAAAATGTTTATTATGACATTTTCCAAACATGTATATCATGTACTTTGTCCATATTCACCACCTCCGAGAGAGAACATGGGTCACCAAACCTAGAAATTAGAAAGTTTTAACTACATTATCACAAGAATAATTTCATAAGAAGTATGTATGATATTGAGCCCTTGGACAGGACTCCTATATTAAACTTCACCCACCCAGGGCTTGGGAACCATGGTAGAAGAAGGGGAGGAAAGATTATCACAGCCAGAGGAGGAGGAGGAGGTGCATGACCATACGGAAATAGTCTTATAGGCTGCTGGGACCTTGCTGTTATGAACCTACAGCAATGGTGTCAGCATGCACGAGATCCATGCAAACTCTAGTACTGTGGAAATGGGCAGCAGGCCCCAATCTTAGCCAAAGAACTATTGGCAGCCGATCACTTCTGGGTGAAGAAAAGCTGATATTTTTTTTTGTTTATTATGTTTATTTTACTTATTACTTCATTTTATGTGTATAAGTGTATTGCCTGCATGTATGGAAGTGCACCCGTGTCACACAATGGCCATGGAGGTCCAAAGAAGGTATCAGATCCCCCCAAAGCTGAAGTAGGTATGAAATACACAAAACTTTAATAAAAAATTTGCAAAAAAGTACGTATGAAATGGAATAATAGAGTTCTAACAGCTTTACTGGCATTTAATTGAAATAAAATAAAAAAGTATGTTTGAAGTATAAAATAAGATATTTTAACACACGTATAATATATATAATATATATATATATATATATTATATATATTCCATTTTTCTCCTGGTGCAATGTTCTATAAATTAGGTCAATATTTTTACTGAATCCTTTTAGCATGGTTCTTTTTTAAAAATTTTATTTTTAAATTTTTATTTATTCTTTATCTGTTTGAGTGTACTGTCTGCATGCAGGTCTGTGCACCATGTTGTGAAATCCCGTGGAGGCCAGAAGAGGGTGTTGGATTCCCTAGAACTGGAGTTAAAGAAAGGTCTCAGATGGTTCTCAGCCGCCATGTGGGTGCTGGGGATCAAACCNTTTTTTTTTTTTTTTTTGTCTTTTCTTGATAGGGTCTCCCTGTAGCCGCAGCTGTCCTGGAACTCACTCTGTAGAACAGGCTGGACTTGAACTCACAAAGATCCTCCTGCTTCTGCCTCCAGAGTGCAAGGATTAAAGGTGTGGGCCACCATGCCCAGCAGAGATTTCTTTTCTATTAATATAGTATTAAGAAGTACATTTCTGGGGCTAGAGATATGGCTCAGTGGTTAAGAGCACTGGCCGCTCTTGCAGAGGACCTGGGTTCAGTTCCCAGTACCCACATGGTAGTTAACAATCGATGCCCTTTTCTGACATCCACACAGGCATTGCATGACATGGGTGCACATATCTACATGCAGGCAATATACTGATATACATAAAAAATAAAATAAAGTATTTAAAAATATATATTTCTTCATAAAAAGATATTAGTAAAGCCAGGCGTGGTGGTACATGCCTTTAATCCCAGGACTTGGGAGGCACAGGCAGGGGGATCTCTGTGAGTTCAAAGCCAGCCTGGTCTACACAGAGTTCCAGGCCAGCTGGGACTAAAGGGAGTGAGTCCCTGTCTCAAAAGACCAAAAAAAAAAAAAAGAAAAGAAAACACACTATCAAACTATTTCTGTGTGATTTTTCAGTGTTACATTCCTATAGCAGTGTGTGAAAATTCCATTTGCATCACATTCTTATAAACACAGAATTGCCATCCTAAACTTTTGAGATGGTTTGTCAGTGTTGTAGTTTTAACTCATTATGGTTTTCTTTTGCATTTTTGGGGGGTGTATTTTTGAGACAGGGTCTCCCTTTAGTCCCAGCTGGCCCAGAACTCACTCTGTAAACCAGGCTGGCCTTGAACTCACAGAGATCTGCCTGCCTCTGCCTCCCAAGTGCTGGGATTAAAGGTGTGTACCACCATGCCTGGCTTCTCTTGCATTTTAATTATAATTAATGTTCTTGAGAATTTTTCATATGCTTACTGGCCAATCATGTGTTTTCTCTGGATCAAATTTTCTGCCCATTTGAATTAGGTTGTTTGTTATCTTACCAAATTTTGGGTTCTCTTATACAGTTTTCTAAGTTAATTTATATTTATGCCTATGAGTGTTATGCCTGCATGTATATAAGTGCACCTATGTCATGCAGTGCTCATCAAAGACAGAAGAGGACATCAGTTCCCCTGAAACTGAAATTACAGATGGTTGTTAGCCACTATATGGGTTCTGGGATTCAAACCTGGGACTTCTGCAAGAATAGCCAGTGCTCTTAACTGCTGAGCCATCTCTCCAGCTCCCCATTTTATATTTTTTATTAGATATGAATTGTGAAAATAATTTCACCCAGGCTGTAGCTTTTCTTCCTGTTTTCTCAATGAAATATTTGGCCAGGCGTGGTGGCACACACCTTTAATCCTAGCACTTGGGAGGCAGAGGCAGGTGGATCTTTGTGAGTTCAAGGCCAGCCTGGTCTACAGAGTGAGTTCCAGGACAGCTGGAGCTACAGGGAGACCCTNTCAATTTTGATGAGGTCATCTTCAGAAATTTTATATTTTATGAATTATGCTTTTGATAGAACAATATATAAAATTTATGAAATTCAAACAACAAGATGCTTCTTATGCCATCTTCTGGAAATATTGTAGAGTTTGGGTGATCCCTAGACCTGTGATCCATTTCCAGTTAACTTCTATATGAGGCATAAAGTTATTATAAAGTTATGTAATGATCTATACAGATTAAAGTCTATTTTATTACAAACAAATACTAAGTTATTCCAACTCCACTGGGAAAAAAATATATTTTTGTCCCCTGGATTCTTATGAATCTTTGTTAAAAATTAATTCACTAGGGCCAGGTGTGGTGGCATACACCTTAATCCCAGCATTTGGGAGGCAAGAAGCAGGCAGATATCTGTGAAATTAAGGCCAGCCTGGGATGGTTTTACATAGTGTATTAGTCACTTTTCTGTTGCTGTGATAAAACCACCATGAGCAAGGGAACCTATAAAAGGAAGAGTTTATTTGAGCTTACAATTGACGGTTCCAGGGAATTAGAGTCCATTGTGGTAGGAGGCATGGTGGCCAGGGCTGGAGCAGCAAGCCAAGGGTCACATCTTGCAATGAGCACAGGAAGCAGAGAAAGAGAGAGTCTGGACACCACAAGGCTTGTTAAACTCACTAAGCCTGCCCCCAATAACATACTTCCTCCGCACAGCCATACCTTCTAAGACCTCCAAGAACAGTGCCACCAACTGAAGACAAAATGTCTGAATACTTAAAGCCTATGGGGACACTCATTCAAACTACCACACATAGCAAGCTCCAGGCCAGTTGGTGATACATAGTGAGATCCTGTCTCAAAACAAAAACAAAACAATCAATGAACCAAAAATGTGCAGATGTATTTCTGTCCTCTCTAGTCTTCTGTACTGACATTTTCTGTACCACAATACCAGTTCAGTAGTAAGTCTAGATGGCTGTGGCTTTCTAATATGTCTTAAAGTCGTAGGGCAAATTCCCCAAATTTCAAACATTTTTGCTGTCTTAGGGCATTTGCATTTGTATATGTATTTAATAGGTAGCTACTGGATTTTTACCCCCCAGAGACTTGATGTTTTTCAATCCCAAACCCTGCCTCAAACAAGGCAGGCCCTGAGCCCTAGTCTCTCTCTTACACAGATGTATTCTTCTCCCATGCCTCAGAAGTCACACTGACTCCCATTGTCTTGTATTCAGTGACTGAGAAACTGTTTACTACATTGTACCTATTGTTTTAAGCATTTCACATTGAAAGGTATACACAAATCATCACTCCACCTTAACTAGAAACAATAGGACTTGTTTTTCTCTTTTTGAGACAGGGTCTCCCTTTAGCCACAGTTGTCCTGGAAATCACTATGTAGACCATGCTGGCTTTGAAGTCACAGAAATCAGCCTGCCTCTGCCTCCCCAGTGCTGGGATTAAAGGCATGAGCCATCATGCCTGACTCTACAATATGATATTTTAATGCTTTAAATTTAACTGTGATGCCTGGATAAATAATCCTGATGAATTCTGACTTCTGGTTTTATTTATTTAGTATGACAATATTTTTTAAACCAATAGGCTTTAGTAGGTTCTTCGTTGAATTAAAATATCTGGGAACCTCTTCTTCTAAAGTATTCTAGGCCAGGATTCCAATATATTAAAATATCCAGGGCAAGAGCAAAACACAGAAGCTTTTACCTACATGCTGCCAAGCCTGTGAAATCCAGATGTTTGCTTTCCTCTGAGCACAGCATCTAACTGCTTCCTTCCCTTGTTTCGTTACCTGCTAGAACACTCAGGGATTCAAATCACAGTGAGCCCCCAGCCCCAAACTAACCCCTCCCTCCCTTCTCATCACCCAACTTTAGAATGCAGCCACCTTGAGCCAGAAAGATTATTTTTTTAAACTAACAAATAATTTCCACTAGCTGGGGATTGTAAAATATACATATACATATATATATATATATATATATAGAGAGAGAGAGAGAGAGACAGAGACAGAGAGACAGAGAGAGAGAGAGCGTTTAAATGGAAGCTGAGTGTAGTAGCACATGCCTTTAATCCCAGCAGCAGGGAAGCAGAGAGNTATATATATATATATAAATATATTTTTTTTTTTTTTTTACTAGTGAAAACCAAGTTTTTAAATGACAAATCACTTTTAGTTATTTTTAAACTTGTTATATTATTCCTAACAGGAATTTTTTTTTCTTTTATTGAGATCGTTTTGTCCTTTTCCATTTGGCTCCTGGTTTTTTGAGATAAAGCCATTATCAATAAACCATTTGAAGGAGGAAAAGAAAAAAAGAAAAGAAAAGAAAAGAAAACAGCTTATCCTGGGTATACAGCCTCCAGCTCATCCCAATATGACATAGACTTGAGCATCGACCCTCACGATGAGGAGGTTGGCTCTTCCTTATACTAAACTAGACTCTCAAAGATGGGAAATATTTTCATTTTGTGTTCTTTCTATATTAAACATCTTAGAAACTATTATTTTACCATTCTGCTACAGCAATGTTATTATTATAAGTCACAAATCTTTCCACTAGTCATAAATTATAAATTGCTGTCACTTGTACCAGACATTGGTGTACTTTGGGGGAAAACCATTCTCTATCTTATAATACCGAGTCTTTATAAACATCATTTGTTACTTGGTTACTTAAGAGACCTCCCTGGTAGCAAATTCTCTATTTTTAAACTTAACAAACCTCAACTTTATTTCTTTCATAGCTTAAAAGAATGTTATAGAATATTTTTCCTTGGATAATATTTGGAACAAGAAAGTTTGTTGTTAGATTTGATTTAACATTGGCATGCAGAAAGTCACACACCCTCAATCTTTATTTAACCAGCTCTCAGATAAAACTATTAAGATAACTCTATTAAGAGGAATGGAAGCAAAAATGCAGTATCTATCTATTTATGTGCATTCGTTCAACTTTTTCCTCCTGTATGGCAAGATCCTAGCCAGATTAAGAAGCCATCTCAGAGGAATCCCTTGATTGTCTGAGGCAGCAATTGTTCTGATAAATATCCAAATGAACTGGAATTTAGAAAGGAAAACAAAATCAAATCTAGTTATATAGGATTATTTAAAATTGATGTGATTGCTGCCTTTTAGGATCTGTGATCAGCTCTCCAACTAGCCTCATATGCCATCAAAAAAATAAATAAATAAACAAAGTTACACTGTATAACTTGCTTCCCTCCTCGCTGTGCTCTTCAATCCAGTTGTTGATACTAGCAGTACAAATTCCAGCCCATGAAAGTCTAGAAACTTAAGCTCTGATCCATAGTAATGAAACATGCTGTTCTTATTTGACCATGGAATGAATTACCGCAGTTCCTGAGTCCAGGGGGCTTTTCCCTCAGCTACACAGCCAAGTGGTTTAAGAGACAATGCAAATGTGTCTGCAGTGTGCAGACAGGTCATGAAGCACCCTGTCTAAGGACAGTGCAAGGAGCCCTAGGAGGGGACTGAGTTTACAGGGTGGCCCAATTTTTCTACCATTTTATTCTAATTCCTTTTCTTTGCTTCTCTTTCTTCATAAAATTTATACATACATCTTTTTATGAAAAAATGTGGGGAATGCAGACCACACTACAGAACACAACTATTGTCTGTCAATCCTGCAAGATGCAAACATGCTGCATTTTCTCATGTACTGTCCTTTACTTCATATTCTTATTTTTTGTGATTTCCTCTATTAAGCAGTTTTATACAATATTTTGTCATAATAATTTCCCATTTGCTAAAATTAGCTTCAAAAGATTCATAACATTTTCAGTGTATGAGTATACAATACATTTAATATTTCTGTTTGTTTCTAGTTGAAGTATCTGGCTTGTTTCCAGATTTCTAGTCTAATGCAGCATAAGTAACTTTGCTCAAGATTTTTTCTAGACATTTATGCTTATTTCAATTTTTTTTTTTTTTTTTTTTTATACAGGTTCTCTCTATAGCCCCAGCTGGCCTGT
>VZQC01001118.1:1692037-1753219 GCA_009823505.1 Rhizomys pruinosus | reverse complement strand
GAAAGAAAGAAAGAAAGAAAGAAAGAAAGAAAGAAAGGAAGGAAGGAAGGAAGGAAGGAAGGAAGGAAGGAAGGAAGGAAGGAAGGAAGGAAGGAAGGAAGGAAGGAAGGAAGGAAGGAAGGAAGGAAGGAAAGAGAGCATGTGAGGGAGGGAGGGAGAGAGGGAGGGGAAGAAAAGAAAAAAAGAGAAGAGAAGAGAAGAAAAAAGAAAGAAAAGAAAAGAAAAGTAGAAAAGAAATTCAGCCAAGAACTCGGAAGCACCAAAGAGAAAGATACTGCTTTCTGGCAAAGAAAAGAGGTGCTGTTAATAACCTACCACATTCCCTCACATCACAGCCTCCTATCTCAGCCAGCTAATGGGGTCATCTGTTTGGCCAGTTTTGTTCACATAAACAGCAGTGTTCCCAAGACCCAGTGCTCCTCAGGGACTTCAGTTAGTGGCTTCCTAGCCTAAAATTCCCATGGTGCTTTTAATTTGCCAATCAGATGTGAGCTTCTGAGTCCTCACATCTGTGTATACCTGGTATGCGTTCTCATGTGCCCCTCGCTGTACATTTCCAACGTTATGCTCACGTGTGGATGCTTTGCTCCTCCTTCATCCCTGTGCCCAGAAGATTGCACAGATGTGTCCAGTCATCCTTTCCCTGTGTGCTTACTGAGCAAAGTGCTTGTGGAACTGAAATGAGCCTGGCATACTCTCCACTTCATATCCTGTCTTTCTCTCTTCAAATTCCCCCAAATCATTTTAAACTGAGAATTAAACTGATGAGAAATGTAAGGAGCTGGTTGTTCACTTGTTAAAAACTAATCATAGACATCACAGTATTAGACGGAGCGGCTTCAGGAGTGAATGGCCATAAGGGTGGAGCCCTCACGAATGAGATTGGTCCTCTTATGGGAGGCTTTGGAGAGCTTTCCCAGCTCTTCTTCTACGTGAAGACACTGTCAGAACACTGCCATCTGTGAGACAGAAAAGTGGAACTTGCCCAGCCACAAAACTGCCGGCATCTTGCTATTGAACTCCCCAACTTATAGAACCCTGAGAAACAAATCTATGTTGTCACCAAGGTGCCTCATCTAGAGGTACCCACTATCCCAACCAGAACAGACTAAAACAGGAAGAAATAATACGAGTGCTCGCAAAAGGGCAGGAAACAAAGCTACAAGCTGGCTGGGTCGTAACCCCAGAATATGCACATCTGCAGCAGGAAACAAAGTAAGAGGAATCTTAACCAGGCAACTAGCAAACGATCCTTCAAGGTAGTCTGTTTCTTCCTCAATTTACACACCATAATTTTCGATTTGCAGTGACCACATGTAGAGACTGACCCATGATTTGCTTAGCATGGTAATCCTCTGATGAAACTCCCCTATGCACCTCCCGAACATGGAATCTGTGAGCCTCTTCCTCTTCTCTCCTGACAAATTGATCCAAATTCCACATGAGATTACGCATTGACCGTTAGCCAAAAGAAAAAAAAAAGTGAACTTTGCTGGACTATCTGATCCTTATCAAATAAAAGAATTCCTTAAATTCCACTGTTTGTCTTATCAGAACAACTAACAAATATTTGGTCCTAGTTATGCCATAATCATAAGGAATACAGAAGTAATAACTGAAGAACTCAGAGTCTAATGAAGGAGGTATATAAGTTAATAATTAATCCAGAACAATGTAATGCAAATGATACAACAGCAAACAGGACACTGGAGAGATAACTCAGTGAATAAAACAAACAGAAAGACCTGAGCTTGAGTCTGCAGCATCCATGTAAAAGCTGGACTGCTCCCCCACACACCTATAACCCCAGCACTCTAGGGGATAAAGAAAGGAAAATAACTGGAAATACTGTCAGACTTGCTCCGTGTTCAGTAAGAAAACCCCATCTCAAGGGAATAAGGTAGAGACTGACAGAACAGGACACCTCATCTCTCCCTCTCTGGTATCTGCACCCACACATGCATGCATATACTACACACATATAGCATACACACACAAGTATATGTACACATGGGACATACACACACACACACACACAATGAACGAGTACCACTGAAACACGGAACAGAAAGTGATTGACTTTACCTACACTGGTGACATACACCACTGAGCTCCTCCAGCAATCCAGTCACCATGCTAAGACAGAAGATAACCCAGAAACATGGAAGTACCCAGTTCCTGTCAGCTTGTGGGGTTAAAGAGAAAAGCCCATATAAAGTAAACAGATAAATCAAAATACAGCTACGGATAGTGGAAAGTGCCTCAGGGAAGAGAACGCAGAGGTATAGAAGGAGATGAGGGGGAAAACTAACATCCGGAGGTCAAGCGATGGCCTTCAGAGGAAATCATTTCAGTTAAGACACAAAAGAAGAACAGGCATTTACCAGAAAAGGACTCGGGAGAGAAAGTTCCAGGCAGAGAAAGAGCTTGAGATAAGATAGATTTTGTGTCTTTGTGATTAAGCTGGAAATCCCATGCTGTAGAAATCTAGAAGCTGGCACCAAACAATTCAAGGTTCTGTAGCCGGCTAAGAAAATTGAATTTCATTATAAGGTGGGAAGCCAATGAAGAGTCTAAAACAAAGGAGAAAACCCTCCCCAAATGACTAAGTCCTTCTCCTGTGTGTGGCTGAATACTTTCTGGAATGGCCCGCTCCCTTAATGGACTCCTGCTGTCATTTTCAGTGACTGCCTCTCATCACTGAGGATTAACTGTCCTCTCTCTTCTCTCTTTTCTTTTGCCACATACACTACGTATAGTCCTTGTGTCTCCAGAATCCTGCGTCATCCAAGCTGAATCAAGGTCTTTGCATGTCCTAAGATTATGTTTTCTACCCCTGGATCTTCCCTTTTGTCCAGACTCTAATTCGAACTCCACTTGTCCCTAGCTCCTCTTCTCTAGAATTTAGTGTGTGCTGTGCTCATGAGTAAAATGGGGCAAAGGACGAGAAACTCACTGTGACAGCCACAGTGAGATAAGTGCTTATAGGCCTTTTTCTTTGTATTTTCTATGTAGGTTAAATATATGGAATATTAGCATTATTGTAGAACACTAATTTCCTAGGCTCATTAATGCCTTCCCACCCTAACTAATGATTTTATAGAAAGTAATAATATCCTGTAGTTAATGTGACAAATAAATAATAGGAGACACATAAATTATATCTCACATTTTCATTTCTTTCCTTTCTATCTTCTTTCCTTCCTTAATACCTCCTCATCTTTCTCCTTTCCATTGTGTGTGTGTGTGTGTGTGTGTGTACTATAGCAGTGTAGAGACAAAGTCATTCATTGAACCTGGAGCTCACTGATGTGTGTGTGTGTGTGTGTGTGTGTGTGTGTGTGTGTGTGTGTGTGGTCTATAGCAGTGTAGAGACAAGTCATTCATTGAACCTGGAGCTCACTGATGTGTGTGTGGTCTATAGCAGTGTAAAGACAAATCCATTCATTGAACCTGGAGCTCACTGATTGAATGTGACAGCCAGAGAGCATCAAGAATCTTCCTATCTGTGTCCTTGCAGCACTGGGATAGCAGCTAAATGCCTCCTTGCCTGTCTTTCATGTGGGTTCTGAGTATCACACTCCGATCTTCCTGCCTGCCCTTTACCATCTACACTAGCTCCATAGCCCCTCACTTCTATTTCTCTTCCTGACTTCTTCACACCTTTTGCAAACAATGACTGCTCAGTAAATGCTACGGACTACTTCTTAGTTGATTAAAATCATCCAGATGATTTTCACATCCTTGTCTGTATTGTCTTCATCTTCTTAGTTATATGTTCCTTCCACCTCGGGAACTCTACTCTCCTCACCAGATATCACCGTTTGACTTTCATCTCCTTGATGTTTCATAATATCAGCCTGACAGTTTTAGACACGTCAGGAGTGCATTCATGTCTCCTTCAGCGATTCTAAAGTATAGGCTTCCAATGTTCACTAGTAATAGTGAACATTATAGGTGTAACAGGATCAAGACTCATCTAGTAGATAAACCTCTGGGCATGTCTGGAAGAGATTATCTAAATTAGGTTAACTGAAGTAGGAAAAGCCACCTTAATTGTGGGTGGCCCCATCCCGTGGACTGGTGTCCTGTACTGAATGATAAGGAGAAAGCGAACTGAGCCATAGCATTCATCTCTCCCTCTGCATCCCAACTGGATGCAATACGACCCGCTGCCTCAAGTTCCTGCTGCTATGAAATGGACTTCTCTCAAACTGTGAACTGAAATAAACGCTCCATGCATTCAGTTCATTTTGGTTTAATATTTTATCTCAGTGAAAGGAAAAGTAATTAAGGCTTTGGCAAAAAAAAAGTCTCATGGGGCCTGTGGGACACGCCTTTAATCCCAGCACTTGGGAGGCAGAGGCAGGCAGATCTCTATGAGTTCAAGGCCAGCCTGGTCTACAAAGTAAGCTCCAGGCCAATTGGGGTTACAGAGAGACATTGTCTCAAACACACACACACACACACACACACACACACTCACACACACACACACACACACACACACACACACACACACACACACACACACACACACACACACACACACACACACACAGAGTCTCAGCGTTAGCATCAAGTTAAACTCCTGCTGCTTCCTCTAAAGTGATAATTGGTCCAGAGAAAACAGATTTTAAAGTGCACTAAAAACAATAAAGATAAGTAATTCTCAAGTGAGCTGAATTTGCTGGCCTTGAATGTTGGGGACTAAACGTGTAAATGCAGCTGGACCTGAGCAGCAGGCTTGTTTGCTTACTTGTGTGACTGACTCTACCAACTGCTCCTGAGGCTCTCGTACATCCCTAAAATGTCCCTACTTCTTCCATTTGTCACCAGTTTTCCTTCCCGTCTTTAGTTTCAGTCAACTGTTACCCCTATCAACAGACAGTGTGTTTCAATTTTACTCTGGAAGACTTTTGTTCTGAACTTTAGTGTTTGAACATACATCCTGGGCATTACTCTAGGTAAATGCCCAGAAGTCACCTGAGTTCAAACTCTAACAGACTAGCCCAGGACAGAATTTAGCACATATGAGAAACCAAGAAATAAAAACTGCTATAAGGTAAAAAATTTTTAAAAAGTGTTTTACCAAGAGTCCGTAGCGTGCTAGAGATGGCTTGTTAGAGACTGCTTGTTGGAAACAGCTTGTACTGATTCTTGAGAACTGACAGACTCAGGAATTTTGTAAGTCGACTGTTAAGCATAGCCATTTTAAAAACTATTTAAGCTTATAGTTTAAAACTCTATTACCATAAAGGGAACATATATGCAAAACTCATCACTTGTAATTAGAAGGTTTTTACTACTTCCTAGTCCCTTGGGTTTACTACATCTAAGGTATCTGTATGAGAGCAATGCTAGGTAATGCCTTTACTTTCTCAGCTCTACATTCAGTAATGCTGCACCTGGGAGGCGTTTTTATTTTCTGTTCTTTAATAGCAGATTTAAACTATGAAAATCAGCAATTGCTGCACATTAGAGAGAATCTTATCCCTTATAGCCAACTGCTATGCAGTTATGAGCACACTACTACATAAAGGTAGCAGTGTTTTGCTGTATGGTTGATAGAGACAAGGAAACTGAAAGACTATAAACAATTTCTCTGAGTCTATCTTCACACATTCCTTTTCCTAAACAAAACTCTAAATTACCCAGCCATGTAGTTTCTATGATTTCTGTCCTAGTTACTTTCCGTTGCTATGATAAAAACATTGACCAAGACCAAGTTGAAGAGAAAAGAGCTTATTTCAGCTCACAACTCCCAGGTCATAATCCATCACTGAGGGAAGCCAGGGAAAAACTCAAGGCAGGACAGAAACCTAAAGGCAGGAGGTGAATCAGAGACCATGGAAGATGATTCTTGTTGGCTTGCTTCTCCAGCCTGTGTTCAGCCTCCTTTCTTAAACAACTAAGAACCACCTGTCCGGGGTGGCACCGCCTACAGTAGAGTGGACCCTCCCATGTCACTCAACAACGGGAAGAAAAAAAAAAAAAACTAAATAGACACGTCCAGGAGGCCAATCTAATAGAAGAAATTCTCCCATTGAGGCTCCTTCTTCCCAAGTGTGTCAAGTTGACAGCTAAAGCTAGCCAGCACAGTAGCCTACCTTTAAGTGCCTCAGTGAGTGCTTCTTTCCCTAAACCAAATGGCTCACTACAAGCCTCAGACTATAGTAAGCCTGGATTAAGGATGGATCCATACTAGCACTGTGGCTAATATGAGAGGCTTGGATTGAACTACCAGAAAATCTACCTGTTGTTGCTGTTAAACCTGAACAAAGTAGCATGTAGCCCCAGAAGACACTGTTAATGCTCTTTGAACAACAAATTGAATGCACTGCACAAGAATGAATACGAACTGATGTGAGAGAGTCAAGAGACAGTGAGAGAAAACTTGGGCTCTAGGCGAAGTTCTGTCTGAAGACCTGATCTAAATATTTATGTGAGCCAATTAATTTTCTTTTGTCTTTAGTTAGGGCAAATTTTACATTCACTTACTTGCACTGAAATCCTTGCTGATACATAACATTGTATTGGTTGGGGGCTGGAAGGATGGCTCAGCAGTTAAGAGCACTGACTGTTCTTACAGAAGACCCAGGTTCGAATCTCAGCAACCACATAATAGCTAACAACCATCTGTGACTCCAGTTCCAAGGGATCTGGCATCCTCTGTGGGAACTGCATGACAACGATGTACTTACACACATGCAGGCATAACACTCATACACATAAAATAAAAATAAATAAAAATTTAAATATCTTTAGATGCAAGAAATTAATGCCCTTAGGTCTTCTCATGATGTCATGTGCCTATACACCTGACTCTGGTCAGAGAGCAAGCTAGTTTTAGGCCAAAAATTTTCACCATATACTTTGTATGTGCAGTTTACTTAGAACTACACACTGTACGTAGGGAGCAGGTCGTGAGTCCTTAATAGAACTTTGCATAATTGAGTTGGTTAGTATGTTAGGGAGATGCAAGGTTGTGCAAGATTGTGCAATTGAGTTAAATCAGAGTAAACTCTTCTTCTCTTCTTTGGCCAAGCAGCAAATTTGAATTCATCTGCTGCCACTTGTAAACACCCCAGGGAAAAATGGAGTGATGCAATGTGGCCTGTGAGCCCAACAATCTAGTCTCTAAATGAGAGAAGGTTGGAGTTTTCTGCTGGGACAGAGTGAAAATGACCCTTGATAGTCTAGTTGGCATAAATACTAAGGAAACTCTCCTTTAGCCTATGGTTTCATGATACCAAGTATCTACAGCAGAACTAAAATGTGTACTCAACATCTTATTTCATATGAACAAAAGAATCAGGGTCAATTAGACTGTTCGTTGTCTGTCCAGGAAGTTTGGATTGCTTGTGGCAGTCAGAGTGATGACAAGTCTGACAGCTGCAGGACTGGGTGGCACTGTGTGAATCTGAATAAAAGCATCCCTTTGTGGTGTACAGAGAGACAGGTATAGAGCCGTGGAAACTCAGTGTGCGTGGCTCAGTTACATCGCAAGGGAAAATAGTACTAACTGTGGAGACAGAGAGCTGCTTGCTTCTGCTTTCCCACCGATTCCCTATTCTCTCCACAACCCTGTTGTTAGCCAGTATATAGCATATACTTGTGTTTTTTTTTTTTTAATTCTCCCTGTACTTCCCAGATTGAAAGTTCTAGGAGGGCAAGGGCTTGTCTCTATTTTTGTTCATAGCTATATTATCATTATCTGAAACAGAACTTGATGCACTGATTCAAAGACTATTTATTGAACAAGTGAAAGGCCTAGAGGGTGACCATTTGACAATCAATTCCTAAATCAAAATCTAAAATGGCCTGGTAGAGAAGAATCAAAGGTTTTTGAAAAGCTAGTAGACTCATCACCATTTTTCTAATGACACGGGACACCCAGATCACAGGATGCCACATGAAAACTGAAGCCACAATTCCTACATAGCCTTTTTGTCCATTGGGGCCTTTCAGATGAGAGCTGCACCCAGGCCAGCTCTCAAGGCTCGGCTGCCAGCAGCAGCTCCAGCAACTGCTGATCCCTCTCCTGCTGCTACACTTCAGACCAGGTTTGATGGCCTACAGGGCCACCTCATCACTGGCCCTCAGTGAACATGGTAACGCTGAGCTAATACGATAAAAGCATGACTTCATTCATTTATGGGGAGGAGACCGGTTGACCCCTGCTTTTATGAGACAAAACAGCTTTAGTAACATGCCCGGAACCAGAGTCACACACTCTGTGAGGGTTTCAACATGGGGCTAAAACAGTTCAGACTTGAAATGGATTAGTTTAATCAAGAAGTTCAAGTTGAAGAAATTGGCTGTGACAGACAAGCTATTTTAGCATAAAAGTGTAACTGACACTGAAAGTATAAAGGCTTATGTTAAACCTCTCTTCTTCGTAAATTCATAGCTTGGGATGGCTATGGGATATGATATTCTGATAGTATAGTTTAGTGATAGTATTCTGATAGTATAGTTTACTGAGAATTGGGGCTGCACAAGTGTTTTAGCTACCCTGCTACAAGGGTAGCTTCTGGTTTAAGACATTCTTATAATGTTAATTTCCATGAATTTCTTCCCACAAAGTGAGATTTTTTTAACTTAATTTTAATCATTTTTATGCATTCGTTTTATTTGGTTTTCTTTCTTTGCTTAGGAAATATTTATTTTCACAGGTTAACAACTAATCATTCAGTTGGCTACAGTGCTCACCTTGTGTCCAAAAATAAGACACATTACTAGCAAAAAGAAAAGACTTACTTTTGTCTGTTAAACTGTAAGAAACAAACACTGGTGGTGCTTTTTATTTCAACATACTTTTTCATATTCAGAACTCCTCCAAGAGGTAAGTATTCTCTTCATTTCAAAGAAGGAGAAAGTGAGTATCATGTGGTTGTATAAGAAAGAACACCAAACTACACAGTGAGGAATATCCAGCACTGGAATCCAGATCTTACTGAAAGGCAATGCTGTAAGTGCTTTAAATTTTTCTTCCAATACATGTATATTTATATATGTATCTATAATGTGTTTGTTAGATAATATTTGGAAACTGAGTGCGAAGAATGAAAACAAACCCATGTCCTATGCCCAGTGGCGGAAGCCAGATCTACATTTGGGATACTCACTCCAGTCTTTTTCCTGTATAAGTTTAAAAGCGTGAAAATGTGACATTTAAAAATGGGTCTTAATGTTTCAAAAGTTATCCCATCTGGTTTTTAAGTGGAAACAAATACATTATAAAAAATTGGAAAATACTGAAATGTATAATGGAAGTCATCTACAATACCATGAGTTCAAAAAAATACCTATAGTAAATGTTTTCTTTTTTTCTCTTTAATTAAATTTTATTTAATCAGAGGACTAAGTATTTTTTTCCAATTTTTTATTTTTATTTTTTAACAATAAGTAATAAGTTATGAGTACAAGCATCCTTCATGTAGAACCAACTTGCAAGCAGCTATGCCCAAACCCACACAGCCCATGTCTCCCACCATCCAGCTGGTGGGGCTTTTATGTACAATCATGTTGATCAAATAAGTATCCAGACTATGCTGCGATTCACCCCAATCACAGCCCTTACATTCTACCATGCCCCCTCTTCCACAGATTGCTCCCTAGGCTTAGAAAAGGGGTACTGGTGGACAAGAAGCAAAATAGTCTACTTTCTCTGGAGATGTTGTTTTGGACTCTGATCAGTTCTGGCTGTTTCCTTTCATGGGTTGACAGTTGTCCAGGTATAACCTCTCAATCCTACTAATGAAGCACAAGCAATACGATATATAGGTATTTAAACAGTACTAATTATTATGGTAGGTTACTTTGGTATAGTCACAGATGTTTGGATGGTATGCTAATCCATGAATTATATTTTTTCTGTAAAAGATGACAGTGTCTTACTGTGGCTTATAACTTCTCCTAACCACTAGAGGATGTAAGCTTGTGGCATCAGCCATGAATTATTCCTCCAAGGAGAGAGCTAATAGCCAATTAGATTTGGGATATACAAACATGTGGCTGCCACTGCTGCACAGCATTTCCAGGCAGGTGAGGTGTAGCTGATGCTGACGGAGGAGATTTGCTTGACTCAAGGAGACCAATTTTTGCTTTATTGGTGCAGTGGCCTTTGGTAACACTCTTTGGCATTCCAGAGACCAACTGTACACTTGCAAGTGCGGTCTCCATACATCTTTCCCATGCTTGCATCAGGTCTTCCACAGCAAGTCCTTACCGCCTCTCTTCTTGCAAGTATCCCAGTTTACAGGCAAGAATCCATTACTTTTGGGGGGGGGGGCTTGGATCTCCTGGCCAACATTTCCTTGGCAAAATAATCCATTGCTGATATCAGAGCTCTCCTGTATTAATATATTTTGCTTAAATGCACAGCTTGAAAAGACTTTAGTATTATATTTGTCTCTGAATATAGAATAATCCTTTTCACATTTCCTATGTCTATTAGTCAATTAAAGAAAGCAGTTATACCAGTTTTGTAGGAGATTACCTCTATAACAGTTGGCTCTAAATTAAGGTTAGAGAATGACTTCATTACCATCATGTATTTCCTTGTTCTATGAAAAGGAGGTAAGAAGGTCTCTCATATTAAGACTTTGCGGCCCCTGGAAGGTAAGGTTCATTAGGACTCATTATAAACAGTTGTTACAAATATGATCCACAGAGATGTTTGATGTCTGTAGCAGTCTGAGGCTTTTCTTCCTTTTAATGCTTAGTAAATATTTTCATATATTCCTTTAGTGTTTTTCTGTTCGTTTTCTTTTTTACCGAGTTTGAGGTTATGATAGACAAGATTTTTACATTATTTTGATTTATTTATTTTATGTGCATGAGTGTTTTGCCTTTGTGTATGTTAGTGCACCCATGTGTGCAATGCTTGTGGAGGCCAGAAGGGGGCCTCCCAATTTCCAATTCCTTTGGGAACTGGAATTAGGAAGGGTTAGTTGTTTTTTTTGTGAGGCAGGCTTTCTTTATGTAGCTCTAGCAGACTTGCTGGGTAGACCAGGCTGGCCTGGAACTCACAGAAATCATCTACTTTCTGCCTCCCTAGTACCTAGTACTGGGATTAAAATCGTGTCCCACCATGCCCTGCTCAATTTATTTTTAAATTCTTGAACCTTAATGGATGAACTACAATCTATAAGAAAATTAAACAATGTGCTTAACATTCTGCTAAGAATAAATATGCCAGGGCTGAAAGTGTCTGAAAAGAGCCCCTAGCTGTAAAACATTAGGTTAAAAACCCTAGAGGAGCTTAGCATAAACAGTTTTTCATAAAATTAAACAGCAAACTCAGGTGTCCTTCGACATTAAACTGGAAAATTCTGTTTTAGTTTATGATTTTATGCCTATTAGCAACTACTAATCAATTTTCTATATTTGTATTATTTCCAAAGTGTTTTGTTTATAAACCTTAAAGCATTTCCAAACAAAACTGCCATTCTCGACACTTTCCAAATTTGCCTTTGAAGGAAAATGCTTCAAAAATAAGTAAAACATACTAGACAAACACAACCTAACTGATATGTAAATGTGTGAAATGGTATTTTTTTCGAAGTAATCACCCTTCCCTAAATTTATTACTAGCAATTGGATTTTCCGCTTATGATTTTTCTAATTTTCTTCAAGCTAATTCCTATTTTACAGGGTCTGCTCGTCCAATCTTGGAAAAGAAACCCTGTACCTTTAATAACAGAAACCTGGTGAGAGCTTTC
The DNA here is from genome assembly GCA_009823505.1 of Rhizomys pruinosus. NCBI lineage: Eukaryota > Metazoa > Chordata > Mammalia > Rodentia > Spalacidae > Rhizomys > Rhizomys pruinosus. The sequence continues at coordinate 1,741,490 of VZQC01001118.1, read as the reverse complement.
TTTCCAAACTTGTTCCCTGGCTTCCAAGTGACGAAACCAGCTGTAATTTGAGAACCCCGAGATACTCTGGATATCTTTAGCCAAAGGAAAAGCTCTGTATTCCCACCCAGTCTGGGGCGGGGGCGGGGTTGCGTTGAAATAGTGTCAGAATGCGAGCTTTTTCTCTCTAGCTACATGCTCCATCTTCCAGGAGAGAAAGGCAAGTCGGTGTAGGGCCACAGTGCCAGCGCGTGGCAGACGTGGGTCCAGCCCGGCCTGGCGATCGGACTGGCAAAGCCTAGGTCCAGACTCCGGGAGACAGCGAAGTGCGCGCTGGCTTTCACCATCGCGGCTACGCAGCCGCCGCTGAACCGAGCCACATGAAGCCTGAGGCGAAAGAGAGGCGACTGAGGTGGGCGCTGTCTTTGGGAGCCACTGACTCCTAGAGAGACCCTGTTTCCTTGTTTCTACACGAAAACCCTTCTACCGGAATATCCTAAGTATCCAGAATGGTGTTCCTCAAGTTCCTCTGGATGGGTTTCTTCTGCCACCTGTGTCGAGGCTACTTCGATGGTCCTCTGTACCCAGAAATGTCCAATGGGACCCTGCACCACTACTTCGTACCGGATGGGGACTATGAGGAGAACGATGACCCTGAGAAGTGCCAGCTGCTCTTCAGGGTGAGTGACCGCCGACGCTGCTCCCAGGGAGAAGGGGGACAGGCCAGTAGCTTGCTGAGCCTCACCCTCCGAGAGGAGTTCACAGTGCTGGGCCGCCAGGTGGAGGATGCTGGGCGCGTCCTGGAGGGCATCAGCAAGAGCATCTCCTATGACCTGGACGGGGAAGAGAGCTACGGCAAGTACCTGAGGCGGGAGTCCCACCAGATTGGGGACGCCTATTCCAACTCCGACAAGTCCCTCACTGAGCTGGAAAGCAAGTTCCAGCAGGGTCAGGAGCAGGACAGCAGGCAGGACAGCAGGCTCAACGAGGACTTTCTGGGGATGCTGGTGCACACCAGGTCCTTGCTGAAGGAGACGCTGGACATCTCTGTGGGGCTGAGGGATAAATACGAGTTGCTGGCCCTCACCATCAGGAGCCATGGGACCCGGCTAGGTCGACTAAAAAACGACTATCTTAAAGTTTAGGTGGAAGCGAAGGGCAGGAATGCCAGCCAGAGGCAACGAAGGCAGCCAGCCCTGTTGTGGAGGGTGGGGTCAGACCACAGCCTAAATTTCCTTTGTAGCTGGTTTTTTTTTTTTTTTTTTTTTTTTTTTTTTTTTTTTTTTTTTTTTTTTTTTTTTTTATCTCACTTTTTTTTTTTTTTTTTTTTTTTTTTTTTTTTTTGCCTTTAAAAAAAAAAGAAAGAAAGAAAAGAAAAGAAACATTTTAAGAGGTTGAGCTGCTCTGGGTTTGGTTTTAGTTTGTACATTATTTATGTTCTTATTAAGGGATTTTCACCAGTAAAGAGCAATTTTCAAGTAATATGTGGGGTCTTTCCTGAAGGACTTTATAATCCTGGAGAGATAACTTGCTTCAGCCTGGTCTAACAGGTGCATTTTGTTCAAGGGACGGATTAACTGCCTCAACCTGGAGATTGTGTGGATATGCCAATGAGCACGGAGGAGAGTCCTCTCCACCTTCAGCTTTGGGCTCTGAAGGCTGAGCTGCCTGTTATTGAAGAGGTCCGAGGTGTTGCTGTGCATGCCTTCCAACCCATGGAAGTTGTTCACTTCTCTTTTTCTCTCTTATTTATTTACCATGTTCTGAGTTGCTTCTGTTTCGTCGTTATTGAGACTTTATATAAATCGCTTTCTGTAAGAAGATTTTCAAGGTTCCCCTGTGGGATTGTATAAGTTCCACAAGCAGTATTTAAGAAGTCAAGGCTTTGTGATGGCTGCCCACTGGTGTTAATGCCCTGATTTGCTGTGTCTTTTCTGTATATTTCTGCTTTACGTTCAAAAGAACAGATTGTTTGAACATATCTATTCTTCAAATGGATATAATGTAGGTTTACTGTGTATTCTTTCTCCTTGGAGGATATTGCTTCTTTTTGCTTATTGAAAACTTGTAATTCAATAAGGGGGGGGGGTTCTAGTAGTTCCTTACCCAAGCTTTATTATTCAGCCAATAAATATGTTTTCATACTGTATTATTTTCTAATTTATATCTGTAACTTTCCTATTTCAAAGAAGGACTAATGCAAAGGAGAGAGAGGAGAGGATTTAAGCCAGTCTTCCCCTCCCTGTTCACCCTTATTTATCTAATAAGAAAAAAGACATAGCCCGTAATTTTTAAGTTTAATTTCTGGCTTTTATTCAAAAACTCTCAATGTCTCCAAACTTCCCCAAGCTCAATTTGAAGAATGTATGAGAAGGTCCATACCTCCTCTACTGTCAGCACAGAGAGACAACATTGCATGCTGTTATAGTTACTAAGGTGATGCTTAATAATTTCAAAGCTAATTCTATGCTCTTTAATTAATGCTTCTAAAATGGACAAGTACTCATCATCATCTTAAATATGCTTTCTTCTTACATGCCCCCACATGCAAAGTAAATGAGTTCACATTCTTTGTTCAATGGGGAGCTTAACTTTTTTCTGCCCTCCATCCAGGAAGCGTTCTCTATTTCTATCAGTGTCCAGTCTTATTATAGCATGGGAAAAGTAGGCCCAGAAGAGGTAGATGACTTAAACTCAGCCAGTTGCTACAGCCCCAGATCCCCTAGATTCAAACACAGAACTTTTTCATGCTTCCTCTCTCCATGGGTAGTGAAAGATGAGAGAGTGACCCTAGTCTGAGCCTTCACTTAAATATCTTGTTGCTTAAAATAGAAAATGAACAAGTTAGAAAATAATAGCCAAAAAAAAAAAATCATCACTTTTCATTTCTTTTCATCCCTAAGAGGCCAGCTACCAGAAGGATTTGTTTTGGGAAAGAAGTTAAATGGTCGTATAGAAGGGCTTCTTTCTTTATTCGGAAAAAAAAAAAAAAAAAAAAAAAGAGCAGTTCCTTAGACTCATGTGCTTCCTGGCCTCAAAAACTACACATCATCACTCCAATAGGCTCAGTTACAATCTGCAGGCATGGTAAATGGCATCTTCTTGACTTTGCTAATTGTAAGAGAATATTGGACATGGGATAGGACTGGAAAACTGGTTTCCTTGTGCATACTAATTTCAATCAGTTGGTAACAGTTACACACCAAATTATGTTAAGAAGGACTCAACAGGCACAGAAGAGTGCTGTCCCCAATTAGAAATGTTTCCATCGGTGCAGGAAGGGGAGCAGTGATACATCTGCTACAAATTTGAAAGCTCTGAATAGATTATGTATGAGCTTCTTTCCAGTGCTAACATTCTGCGATTCCTCCAAAACCAGAGAGAAATGAAATTACCTGGCATGGAATCTCTTCACTCTAGTCTAGATAGACAGCCAGGAATCCCACAGACTTGTGGAGAAGAGTCCAAAGGGCAAATGGAAATTTCCAGGTAGGAAGAGATAGAGTGTCAGGTATGCCACAAACAGCCTGAGGCTGTTATCACTGACGATGTCTAACCTTCTAAAGGCAGGGACTGGACACAGGACCACTAAGATGTTTCCTCTCTTTTTCCTCATTAGACTTTGTAACTCACAGAGTGATATTCAAAGCAATAGTCCTTTATTTTTTAGAGAATAAAATTTTTTATGAATCTAAAGTGAACCACAAAAATCCTGTTCCCTGACAAATCTACTTACAAACACATTCGTACACTTTGGGATATTTATTTCTTTTTACCAGTGTTAATGGAGCACTTAATCTGTGCCAGGTCCTGAGCTAGACTGTGGGTAATGTCTGGACATTACAAACTCTTGGAACTTTATCTGTAGACCAAAGGTTTAAAATGTCTTTGGGGGTGTTATTTAAAAGAGAAATCAGTCATCATCATGAGTGTTACCATAATTAGACATAGTTACAAAAACAAAATAGCAAGCATTTTTAAAGCCATTATTATTAGTAAGACCAAGTATAAGAAGTAGGTTATTTCTTTTCATTTTAACAACAAACTATGGGAGGAATTGTATAAAGTTAAACAGGTATATTAGTCACATTTCATTGTTGTGACCAAATACCTGAGAAAAGCAATAGAAAAAAGGAAGGAATTATTTTGGATAATGGGTTTAGAGTACCAGTACATGGTCTTCTGCTTTGCTGCTTCCGGGCCTTTGGGGAGGCAGAGCATCATGGGAAAGTGAAGTCCTTAAGATAAGCTCCAGCCCTTATAGTGGTCACAAAACCTAGAAAGGATGGGGAACTGCAGATAAGAGCTAGCCCCCAAAGTCACATATCCCCAAGGACCTACTCCTTTTAACTAGGTCTCCTCAACTACATTTTCATCATGTTCTGTTTTCATAATGTTCTGATCACTCAAGTTATAAATGCATCAAAGCGTTAATCTATTGATGAGGGCAGACATTTCAGGATCCAATCACTTCCTCAAAGTTCTGTCTCTGGGCACTGTTACATTGGGGGTGAAGGCTTTAACAAATGAGCCTTTGGTGGATATTTTAGATTCAAACTGCGACAGGAAATAATACACCTTTTTAAAGGATATAATACATTCCAAACATGTAAAACTGTATCTGAAATAGAACTAATCCTCAATAAATGCTGTAACTACTGTTTAGGTTATTATGAAAAATTTTATAACTGAGGCCCAGAAATCCTAGGTATCTTCCCAATGTTAAAACTGTATGACACCTTCTATAATTGATTATGCTGTCACCTCTCGGTGATAGTTGTCTAGTTGGGTATATGATCACACAAATGAAGAATAGGTGCTCGCTGGGGCCTCTAGCCATCTACTCCAAATGCCATTCTCTACAGTGAAGACATTGATACTACTGGAAGTTAGAAGATACTTGACTCCTCTGTGTACAGAATTATTGACTGATAATTTCTCTGCGAGAGGCATTGTCCAATACCACTCATTCACAGTCTTTCAATATGACCAAGTGAAAGGTACTGTGTACTATTTTGAAGCATTCTGCAAATATCTCTGTACCTGGAAAGTCTGTTCATGAAAGTCAATGGGCAATTTTAACTTCTTCAGTGACCAAACCAGGTCTATAGAAAGTGTCAGAGCCATCAGAAGCCATTAGTAAATGTACCAAGTACCAAAAAGCTGTCCAACTACTCATATACTATGCAGTGCCTCTGAAACTCTTACTTCCAATGCCCTAAGGAAACAGGCTCACAACTTTCTGATAGAAGCCTTGAAACTTAGGTTACAAAGTATTTTATTAAGTCATAAAGGCAGCCATGAAAACCATTAGCAATATGAAATAACCCTAAATGACTATAAAGTCAAACTTCCTTAGGACATTTTCAGAAACTGAGTATTAAAATGTTACTTGGATAGAAAATAGAAATGGCAAATATATTTTACAAATATTTGAATACAAAGTACAACACAATTAGAGGCATTAGAATTCTTGGTTTTAAATAGCATACAGAATTTTTTTAACTTCTATTATTTTTATTTTATATGTATGAGTGTTTTACCTGCATATATGTAAGTGGACCACATGTGTGGAATGTCCATGGAGACCAGAAGGGGGTGTCAGATCATGTGGAACTGCAGTTACAGATGGTTGTCAGCCATCATGTGGGCACTGGGAATCCACTGGAAGAACACTGAATGGTCTTAAATGCTGATCCATCACTCTAACCCCACCTATACAGATCTGTAACAATAATCCACCAGTATAGTAAACTGGATTCTGTTAAATAATTTTAGTAATTTTAAAATTAGGCTGATATTAAGGAAATACTGCCTCTACAGTCAAGATGTTAAGGAATATGTCAATTATATAAAAGTATATTTTTTTTGCTTTTCAACTTTTTATTGAGTTTTTGTGCATTTCACATCATATATCTTAATCAAATCTAAACACCATCTCCCTCTCCCTGTCTCTCAGAGCCCCCCACCATTTCAGGTATTCTGTTACATGTTTTAAGTCCTAATTACTCCAGGATTTGTAGGAAGGTGTCCCTCTGTGTATGTTCATCCACTGGAGTCTAGTCAGCCTATCTAGGGTCACTCCCTTAAAGAAGATTTACTCTCTTTCACCCCACAGTAATCATTTGCCAATAGATCTTTAGCTAGAGATGGGGTCTGCTGCCCATTTCCCTTGTTCTATGCTGGGTGATTGAGTTGGCATGGGTCTTGTGCATGCTGTCACCATCGTTGCAAGTTCATTAGCATGTTCCCAGAGGCCCCAAAGACTCTGTTTCCTTATGCTCATGCACCAACTCTGGCTCTTATAATCTGTCTGCCCCTTCTTTAGCAATGGTCCCTGAGCCATGGATGGGTAAGGTTTAGTATCCCTTATTCCCTAAAACTTAACGAGCTGTGTCGTTCTACATGCATCTTACTCTGTTGTATGAGGAAGCTTCTCTGTTGAGTTAAGGGATGTGGAGGTAATCAACAGCTATATAATTGGACTTAAAGCCCTTTCAGTGGGAGAGAACTCATGGGTGATACTGTAAATACAGCAAAATACATATGGCTGGAGAGATTATAAATCCCAGAGAAAACCCTATTTCTAGACAAATGAACTTTCTTATTGTGTGCTAAATATGAATACTTATATTTATGGACAAGTATTCTGTACATCACTTGTCAAAGAAGCTTCTTTTTGCAACAGATGGAAGCTATTACAGAGTTCCACAACTGTCAGACAACATATGTCTTAGAGATGCCCAGCCCCAAGTGAAACATCTACAGTGGAACGTGTATACGTAAGGCTCGTGGTACGCAGTGTAGCAGGTGGTAGAGAGAACACTAATATAGTTCTCTAAAATTCTTAGTGTGCACAGTATGAGGTAACCAGGATAGAACTATCACAGACAAGAGAAGAAACTGATCCTCAACAAGATTTGGAGCATTAAAATATGGGGGTTGAAGAATGTACCAGAGCCTAACACAGAATTATCTGGATAATGTAAAACAGAGTGAATAAAGTAAAGACAAGAGATGCAAGGATTTTTAGCACTGCTGCTACTGTTGCTGTTATTTCTTTCATTATTAAGTTACTTTTCTGATTTCAAAAATCATACACCTTCAACGTTAATAACTTGGAAAACATAATAACCACAAAAAGACAAAATGATTCATAGTCTTAAACTTTCTCTGACACACACTCAGTATTTGATTTTTCAAGTATGTTCTTTTAGTTCTTTTTTGGAGCTCAGGAATATATCATGTTTAGGAGAAATTATAAAATTAATATTCTGTTTTGTAGCAAATTTAAGCATGTAATATGTTTAGGCTCATAAATCTTTCAGAAAAAGATCATAGATGTGGGTCATTGAAATAGCTCACCAGCTAAGAGTGCTTCCTGCCAAAACTCATGACTTGAGTTTGGTCCCCAGCACCCACATTATAGGAGGAAGCTGACTCCCACAAGTTATCCTCTGACCACCTCACATACACATACAAATAAATAAGTGAAGTTTTAATAAAAATTATTAGATCTATTCACAATGTCACCTGTTCTTGATTCTAAATCTTACCCAATAATATATTAGCCTTACAACTTTGAGTCTCTTAAATGTTCTGAAATTCAATCAACTTATTTTCAAAATGAAGATAAAATACCTAGTACTTATTGAACAGGCACTATTCAAAGTATTTCCCCATACTTTTTCTATAATTTTCCCAGGATTATATTTCAAGACAAATATTATACTTATAATTTTTTTCAGATAAGGAAACTCGGTGACAAGGAAGCTAAGTGACTTGCCTCAGAATGGGGAATGCAGGAATAGTATCAAGATTTAAGAACACTGGACTGGAGAGATGGCTCAGTGGTTAGGAGCACTGGCTGCTCTTACAGAGGACCCAGGTTCGATTCCCAGCACCCACATGGTAGCTGTCTATAACTCAAGTTCCAGAGGATCCGATGCCCTCTTCTGATCTCCTCAGGCAACGCACAACACTGGTGCACTTATATACATGCTGGCAATACATTCATACACATAAAATTAAAATAAATAAATAAATAAATAAATAAATAAATAAATAAATAAATAAATGAAGGCTGGAGAAATGGCTCAACAGTTAAGAGTACTGGCTGCTCTTGCAGAGGACCCAGGTTTTATTCCCAGCACACACATGGCAGCTGACAACTATCAGTTCAGGGGATCTGAAATCCTCTTCGGACCTTCTGGAAAACTGCACAACACAGGTGCACTTATACACACACAGGAAACACACTCACAGACATGAAATAAAAATAATAAATAAAATGTTTAAAAATAAATAAATAAAAATAACTTTTAAAAAGATGTAAGAAAATGCCAGGTATGGTACAATACAAAGCTTTATTTAATCCAGCAGTCACTTGGGAAGCAGAGGCAGGTAGATCTCTGTGAGTTCAAGGCCAGATTGATCTATAGAAGGAGTTCCATGTCAGCTAGTCCTCCAGAGTAATACCCTGTCTCACAAAACAACCACCACAACATCCAAAAAGAAAAGTATTTAAGAACAGGTCATATGACTCTTATATTCTTACATTCCCATAATAAAGTCCATATTTTTTTTCTCTTTCTGAAGACAGGAGATACACAGGTATTTGTTAGGTCACCCCCTATACTAAGAGCTGTAATAAACAGCCTGTGAAGTGAATATGTTTCTTACATGATTTTCTTAATTGAAATTTATAAGCCCGAGCTGGGGAGATGGCTCAGTGGGTAAAGTGCTTGCTGAAAAGCATGAGAACCTGAGTTCACATCCCCCAAACCCCATAAAAAGCCTGAAGTAAATGCATGCCTGTCTATAACCACAGCACGGGAGGAAGAGGGCTGTAGACAGGCAACTCCGCAGAAGGCTCATTGGCCACCCCATCTAGCAGAGAGGCGGAGCCATGGGTTCTGTGAGAAACCTTGTCTCAAAAGATAAGGTGGACAGCAGCAGAGGAAGGCACCCAGCATTGACCTCTGGCTTACACACACACACACACACACACACACACACGTGTGTATGTGCACTCACCATACACACAAAAAATAAAGAACAGAAAATCAAATTTCTTTCTTTCTTACTTTTTTTTTCAGGTAGTTTCTTACTGTGTGCCCTTGGCTGGCCTAGAACTCCCTATGTAGACTCTGCTGACCTTGAACTCACAGAGATCCATCAGCCTCTGCCTCCTGAATGCTGGAATTAAAGATCTGCACCACCACCCCTGGCCTGCCAACTCAATTTCTATCAAAGAGTGTTTTGCCTGATTCCATGTTGAGTGAAATGTAAATTCCTGACATCTGCATAAGTCTCTGTGACTTGTTGCTTAAGAACAATTTACTTTGGGTCAAATACTACATTTTTCAAGCCCTTTCACATGAATTCTCACATTTTGACAGGGAGAAACTTTTGTACATGTTTAGCTGGCAAGGAGAGTTCATGGGATTTTCACTTGGCAGCTGGGATCCCAACAGAACTTCACAATGTTGTCTGGTCTTGAGTCAGTACAGGCATGGAACATTCCGAGTTGACTCCAATTCACATTTACTTACATTTACTTTGAGAGCTTATATATTTCACCATCACCTTTTTTTTTTTCACTTTTCTTTGAAAAATGGAAGATATTTTGTATGTCAACAGTCTACTGTTTACGGGAAGAAGCTGACAGCTATGATTAATGAGGTAAAGCTTCTACGCTCCAGGGCTGGCAGGGCAGCTTAGATTTTTCCAGTTGTGCAAATTTCATCCTGTAGCAGTTAAAGCGATGTGTGTCCTGAATGTCTTTTCTTGCTTTGATCTTTGCCCAGCTCACATCTCCAGACCAAGCAACTTTCAAAAATGGAGGCTGTGCTGGCAGCCACACTGTCAGCCACTGGCGTTTTCCAGAAGATTCTACGACAGATTAAATCAGGACAAGCACAAACTGTGGGCTGGCTTTGCTCTGAATTGTATTTTTGTCTCTTCAACTAGTGTCACTTCTTCTCCTGCCCCAGTTCCCTTTTCTTCATGTCTCTTCCAACCTCCTCCTTCCTCCTTCTCTCTCACCCTTGAGGTCTAGATTTACTCTTAGCAGCGCTGGAAGTGGAGGCAGAGCCCAGTTCACATCGGGCCTCCACAACATGATCGAGCCAGGAAACTGAAGCAAATGATGTGAGTTTTTGGAGTATCACTTCCTCCACCACTGAGGTCGTACATTTTTATAGGTTCCTATCAGGATTTGATGAGCCGATTGACACGGGTTTACAATAACACTAACTACGCTAATCTCATACAGTGTCATAATACATAGTTCACCAAAAGAAACTTTTTTAAGAAAGGGTACTTCTTATCTTCTTTGATTGAAATGAAAAAGGGTTTCAAACAAACTTTGAATATTATATTTGTTTCCTGTGAGGCAATCTTTATTACCTCATTCTAATCAAGCTTTTCAGAAACGGAGAAGTTATTTTTGGAGAAGGGGTGAGACAGGGTCTTCCTGTAGGCCCAGCTGTCCTGGAACTTACTCTGTGGACCAGGCTAGAACTCACAGAGATCCACCTGCCTCTGCCTCCTGAGTGCTAGGATCAAAGGTGTCCATCATGTCTGTTTCTATTCCCAAACACATGAAATAGAAATTCATGTACATGCATTTAGTCCACAAGTATTCCCTCCCTATTTGGATCAAAAGAACAAATGTACAACAGAAAAATAACAACTAGAAAACTTCCTTGCCCTCCATTTCCTGATGGCTTTGCTCTTTGCCTTTAGCTTGGTGATGGACATAGAGGAACCTCAGGAATTCCAGAAAAAACTATGCTCAGTAAATACGAGACATTATTTACTACTAATAATTACATAATTAAGTTCTGGGTATCTTGGGAAAGTCCAGTTTTTAGGATCTTGGCCTGAAGGCCAGACTTCAACTATGGTGACAGTCTCAGTCTCTATATGATGTCATCATAGAAAACATTAATGTGACAACATGAATCTCTTTATGCAACTCTAGACTAATTGTGCAATTTCCTGCCCCTCACTGCCTTGCTCACCACTGAGAAGGCCTGGACCTGTGCATCCTTGTTGCAGTTCTGATGGCGGTAGTCTCCGCTGAGAAGACCTGGAGACACAGGCAGGAAGCTCTGCAGGCTTGCTACAGACAGAAGGCAGTTTAGCCGTTCTCTAGGTTTCGGGTTTCTCTTCACACACCTTTATCCAGGGCACAAATGAAGAGGCCGGCTTAGCTAAGTAAGGACTGGGGATAGGTGTGTGGGCTTTTTTATACAATCCTAGGAAAAATTTGAACCTGTACCCTCATTAACACAAAAGCATACAGTCTAGCACAGTGAAAGCTAATATGTGCATATATTTATCTACAAATACAAGGAATGGAGAAGTATATGTCTTCTTAAGTTAAAGGCAATTTGGTCACATGAAAAACTTTTTTTTTAATTTTATTTATTTTTGTATGTGTATGAATGCACTGTCTGCATGTAGGTTTGTGCACCTGTGTCATGCAATGCTGCGGAGGTCAGAAGAGGGTCTCGGATTCCCCTGGAACTGGAGTTCTCCTGGAATTGGAGTTACAGACGGTTCTCAGCCGCCATGTGGGTGCTGGGGATCGAACCCAGGTCGTCTGCAAGAGCAGTCGGTGCTCTTAACAGCTAGGCCATCTCTCCAGCCCCGAAAAACTTTTTAAATGGCACAATTTCTAACCTTTTGGCTAAAACAAAAACTCTTTCAGGCTTAGAAGCTGACAAAGGCCATGCTAATGATAAATACTTAGTCCATAATCACATTTTCCACAAACCCTCTAATTTCCAAGCATTTCAGCATAGAAAAAGAATTACAGTATAAAATCTGGAAAGGATGTCAGGGCTTAAAGGGTTTTCCCACTTCCCCTGTAAAAGTTTTACCGTGCAATCACCTTTTTTTTTTTTTGCCTTCCAATTGCTAAAAGATCATTTCTTTTTTTTTTTTACAGCTCATTCAGTGTTTGAAAAAAGATCATTTCTAAAAGAGGCTATAAATTAATTTCCCTATTCACTCAGCACACATTTACTGAGCACCTAGTATGCCCAGCTGCTGTGCTCTACTCAGACGATAATAATTAAGAACAAGAAATCAGAAATTTTATACTGCTTCATATATGCCAGGAACACCATTGTTAGCATCCCCCACACCTCGAACAGCAGTAATCTGTGTAGCAGTCCTTTATAAGAGTTGCTTTTACACTGCTTGGCTATGCATGTAGAATGTCACCCAAGCCTTGCCTGTCCCTATGTTCTCCCTGACCTGCAGCTGTGCCAAAGTCCATCCCTGACCTCTGCTAATCTGTCCCATTCTGCCCCCTGATGGAACCAACTCTCCAAAAGGTCCAGGGCATCTTCAAATGAGACCTCAGGAGTATATAGTTTTTCTTCAGTGATCCCTTGAGATAAATAAAACAAACTTTGGAATAAACTGAGAAAGAAATGAGAGTTTTCAGGGTTTCGCCAGCCAACCTAAGAGTGGAATAGTGGAATAATATGAACATTATGTTGACTACTGATGGGCTAAAATAGTAGTAAAAGTGTACTTCTGATAAAAAAAGAAAAAGTAATTGTATCCCTTATAAGATTTGTAGCCCCAAGAGCTATACAGTCTGAGAAGAGTAAAATTTGAGATAACAACAAATAGAGAAGATGAAGCCTAAGCAGGCAAAGAAGCTCAATCTAGGTCACATACGTTCTTAGTAGAAAGAGGAGGGAATCACACAATCCAGATCCAGACAGCTCTGCTCTCGCTCTCCTGACCTACTCTGGGACTGCAACCTGCCACGGGAATACAGCAAGAATTCTTCAAGTTATGAGACAGTTTTCTCTGGGTAAGTAAACTCACTCATCAAAGAATTCAGTTCATAAGAGTCTATTTTAAACTTTTATTATAAATTTATTTCAATTCAAGCATGCAAATAAAAAATTTTCACATATTTATGAGATGTGATGTTTTGATACATGTATATGTTACTTAGCATTTATATCAGATTAAATAGTTCTGTCTCTGAATATCTTTTTCTTTTCAGGTTAAAAGCATTCAGAATACCTTCTTCTAGCTTTTTGAAATGTGCAGCACCTTATTGTTTTTTTAAAAATACCCACTTTACAAACCAGCACTTCTAACTCCCTTATAACTCTGACTTCTAATTCCCATAGAACTCTGACTTCTAACTCCCATAGGACTCTGACTTCTAACTCCCATAGGACTCTGACTTCTAACTCCCAAAGGACTCTGACTTCTAACTCCCATAGAACTCTGACTTCTAACTCCCATAGAACTCTGACTTAGTAACCACTAGTCAAGCTTTTCCATCACACCCTCCTTTCTCCTCTCCCTCAGGTAAACACCACTGAGTTTTAACTTAGACAAGATTTACTTTTTTTTTTTTTTTTTGGTCTTTTCGAGACAGGGTCTCCCTGTAGCCCCAGCTGTCCTGGAATTTGCTCTGTAGACCAGGCTGGTCTTGATCTCACAAAGATCCGCCTGCCTCTGCCTCCCAAGTGCTAGGATTAAAGGTGTGGCCACCACTCCCAGTTTACTTTTGTTTTGTATGAGTATGGTACTTGTCTTTCTTTTCCTGGTTTATTTTACTTTTATCGGTTTCCTTCAGGTCATGGGAAATAATAAGACACAAGATTTCATTCTTTTTAATATTTTATTTATTACTTTGTTTTGTTTGTTTGGTTTGGTTATTTGAGACAGGGTCTCCCTAGAGCCCCAGCTGCCCTGGATCTCACGATGTAGACCAGGCTGGCCTTGAACTCACAGAGATCTGCCTGGCTGGCCTTGAACTCACAGAGTGTCTCTGCCTGTCTCTGCCTCCTGAGTACTGGGATTAAAGGTATGTACCACCATACCCAATTTATTTGTTACTTTTATTTTATGTGTATGAATGTATTCCCTGCAAGTCTGTAAATGCACCCATGATCCATTGCCTCTGAAGGTCAGATCAGATCCCCTGGAACTAAAGTTATAGATGAGATTGCTAGCCACCATGTGGGTGCTGGGAATCAAACTTGGGTCTTGTACAAGAACATTCAATACTCTTAATGTATTGAACCAGCCAAAACTTTTATTCTTTAAGGCTGAATTCTATTCCATGATGCACATGCACCACATTTTCTTTATTAGTGGATGAACATTTATTGGTGGGTGAACATTTAGATTTTTCCTATTTCTAGTCAATTGTGCATAATCTTGCAATAAGTATTAGAACCGAGATGGTTCTTTAACATGTGCATTTCATTTTCTTTGAACACATGCTAGTACTGGGACTGCTGGATCATATGGTAGCTCTATTTCCAATTCTCTGAGGAACCTCCAAACTGTTCCCTGTAGTAACTGCATGAATTTAAAATCCTACCAACAATATACAGGGTTCCCTTTTCCCACATCTCATGCTTAGCTTTTTGTATAAGAGACATTCTTTGTGGGATGAGGTGAAATCTAATGTGGTTTTGGTTAGTATTTCTCAGATCATCTGTGACCTCAGACATTTTTTTTTCAGATGTCTGCTTCTCATTTTCATGTCTTCTATTGAGAAATGTTTATTTAGGCCTACTGTCCACTTTTAATCATGATATTTGTTTTTCTTCATTTGACTTCTTGTTTATGTATTTTGGATAGTAATCATTTTTCCAACATATCATTTGCTAATATTTTCTCCCACCCTGTGACCTGTCTCTTCTCTATTGGCACCCTCCCACAGCCCCCACCCCAGAGTTCATACATGCTGTCATTTGTGCTAGGGCTTATGGTGCCAAATTAATTTCCCTGGCCATCCCTCAGTGCTCCCTCGTGCAACAGGCACCCAGGAACTCAAAAGGTCAGGAATGGCCAAACCATGGTGATTAGGATTCTACAGAATGTGGTTCCATGGACAGGTCTCCTATATTCAGCTTCACTCACCCAGGGCTCAAGGAACATATTGGAAGAAGGGGCAGAAAGATTGTAACAGCCAGGGAGGTGGTGAAAGACCATATGGAAATGAATCCTATAAGCTCCTGGAACCCTGCTCGCATATGCCTCCATCACTGGTATCAGCATGCACAAGACCCATGCAAGCTTAGTCACACAGAAACCCACCATGGAACTGCAGAAATTAGTAGCAGAACCCAATCTTAGCTGAAGAATATTGGCAGCTGATTATGACTGAGTAATGAAGAACTGACTTTCTGCATAGGCTAACTAGAACTCAGAGGATGAATTAGCAAGGTTCTCACATCCATAGCCTAAGGTAACATCTTACTAACTGCAAAAATAGATATCTTTATATTTACAGACAAATATCCCAGGCACCACTCAATAAAGAAGCTTCTTTTGCACCGGGTGAAGAATATTACAGAGTCCCACAACTGGACACACACGAACATTGTCTATAAATTGCTAGTGTCATCATTTTTACTACATTGATTCTTCAAAACCATGAGCATAGGATCTCTCTCTCTCTCTCTCTCTCTCTCTCTCTCTCTCTCTCTCCTTAATTTCCTTATTTGATCTTTTAATTATGAACAGAAATTGTTGCTTATGTATCTTTCACCATTCAAACATCTGGTAGCAACTTCATATTAGAACTAACATGCCTAATTCCGTCAGGTTTTCTTATGTAAAATGAACAATGGTGGTTTGAACAAGGAATATCCTCCATAGTTTCCAAGGATTTGAATATTTTGTCCACCATTTTGGTGGCACTGTTTTGGAAGGTTTGGGAGGTGTGGCCTTGCTGAAGGAAGCATGTCACTGAGGGTGGGCTTTGACTGTTTACAGCATTTCCCCATTTCAAGTGTGCCTGTCTCTACTTCTTGAGTTTGAAGACGTGAGTGCTCAGATTTCTTCTTCAGCCCCCTCTGTCACATGCCTCCCCTCCATGATGGACTCATGGCCCTGGAACCAGAGTCCCAGAGTCCAATAAATGCTTCCTTCTAAAAGTTTCCTCGGTCATGTGTTTTATCACAGTAACAGAAAAGTACTGAATACAGCCTTTCCTACAGCAAGTTCATTGAATATACCCTTTCCTATAGCAAGTTAATCAAATATTTGGTGGCTCTTTCATCAGGTTGAACATGCCAAGTTCCTTCAAGATTTTCTTACAGTAACATAAACAATAACCCAGCTCTCTCAGCTCTGGTTTATTGCCAGGAAGAAAGGATTTGTAATGTTTAAGAAGTGTGGCCTTGCAAATAAACTAACTCCTGGGCTAAATTTTAGTTATGTGCTCAAATAATGCCCAGTGCCCTTATATGACCATATTTTTATTTCTTTAACAGAAATCAACAATGATGACACACACTGTGCAGGGTCACTAGGAAAATAGATGTGATAATATATGTAACATGCCTCCTACTGTGTCAAGCACTTCATAAGAATTCAATAAACACATTTAAATGTAGGAGTGGGTGAATGCCTAGTATAGTGCTTTGTGTAGACTCAGCCCTGGGTTTTATAGAATGAACAGTGAACCTGGAGATAACCTTTTGGGGAGAGAAGGAACAAGAGAAGGAGAGAAGGGGAAACCTGTCAGAACTGCTGAGCTTCTCACAGAGGATCCCCTTGCCTGCTTTGTGAACAGTTACCAGCCACATTATGATCTCTGTGCTTTCAACCCAGTGCTCTACTTGGAAGGAAGAGGGAAGATTCCTAAATGTATGTCCTTTCAAAATTACCCTGGACACTGTCTGAAAGCTCTAGCTGCATGCAAATTTGAAAGCCCAAACACTGTTATTTTGGGAAAAGAAGAAAAGGTACTATGTATCTTTTTTCCTTCCACACACACAAAAAAAAAAAAAAAAAAAAAAAACAGCTGAATAGACTTTGCTGATTCATTCCCAAAGCTTCATGTTTGCACTGAGCTCAGTCCTGAAGGCTCTGTCTAGAGAGGAAGGCCTGAGAAACTCATTAAAGCAACCTAGAGCCCTGGAATGGAAATGCACAGGGACTGTGGAAAGTCCGTTGGCTTTTTGTCCCAGGTAATCCATCTTTCAATACAAGAAAATCAAATCAAGTAAACTTCCCCAGAGTCCGTTGGCTTTTTGTCCCAGGTAATCCATCTTTCAATACAAGAAAATCAAATCAAGTAAACTTCCCCAGGGTTAACAGTCAAATCATTATAGACCTAAACATAATGTAAAACAGGGGGATTTTGACACAGTTGTCCTTGCTTTGAATCACACCTCTTGATTGATTATTTGAGTTACAAGTAACTCAACTCCAAAAGCCTCAGTGTCTTCCTCTGTAATGCAGAAACAATGTCCCTCATTTCATATGATTAGGAGGAGATCAGTGATAAAACCAGCTTGTTCTATCCCTGGCACATGTATTAAGACAACTGCATTAAGCATGACAGTGCATAACAACAGCATCTATCCTGTTGATTCATTGGAATTAAATGACTAACACATGGAGTTCACAATCCTTCCTCTTCCTTCCTGGATAAGTCTCTACTTCTCTTCCTATCTCTCTGAGTCACTTGGGAAAAGGAGGGGTGAGAACTGTACTAATACATTATCTACCCAGTTCCCAGGAGAAGAAAAAGCTTATCAAAGAGGAAAAGCAACATAATCCATGAAATATAGAAGATAACCTGAAAGAAAAGGGGGAGAAGCAGGGATGTGGCTGAGCATCCTTAAGTGCACAAGACAATCCCCTGAAACAAGAAAATATTCTAGCCCAAAATGTCACTAGCACCCAAACTGAGAAATCTTGGTTTCAACCATATGGAGAGTCACAAGGAGAGTCACTAAGACAGATGGTACTTACACCGAGGACCTTGAATATCAGGACTGTATTAGTTACTCTTCTGCTGTGATGGAATACCATGACCAAGACAAGTTATAGAAAGAAGATTCTATTTGAAATCTTATGATTTCAGAAGGTTGAGTACCTCGTGGCAGGGAGGCAAGGCAGCAAGCTTCAGGGACAGAGAGCTAACAGCTCACATCTCCAGTCTCAAACAGGAAGCAAAGAAGGAAGTGGAAGGGAGACAAGGCAATGAACTCTTTAAGCCCACCCCTAGTGACACAATTCCTCCAGCAAGGCCACACCTCCCAAACAGCGCCACCAACTGGGGATCAAGTGTTCCAGTGCATGCTCTTACGGAAGACATTTCTCATTCCAGCCACAGGATACAAGTTCTTCCCAAGGATAACAAGTGCATTATAGAATGTGATGTAAGAAGAAAACAGAATTTGGGGAACATTTGTATTACAAAGGTGTGTTTCATAATATACTATGGCATACAGGTCAGCATCTTCATGCAAATTCACAGATTTTACAAAGTAAGATGCATATAGCATTCCAACATCTGGTTAAAAGCTGAATGCCTCTATAAATACCTTAATGTTATTTCCCGGGTATCAACAAACAAAAAGCTAAATCTCTGATCTCCCTATTGATTAGGGCTTTCTATTCAAGACAATTAAAGGAATGTGGAAAGTCAGCTTAGTCTAACTGATAGTTTGGCATAATGTAGACAAAACATTTGGTTGACTGGTGCTTTCATTTTTCACTTGGTGGTTTTGATGTGGAGGAAACAATCATTCCTGTATACTGACTAGTCATCATTGTAAACCCAGCATATGACAGAACATATTCAACTGTTTCCCAAATAAAGAATGGTAGGTACACACCTTCAACAAAAAAGACCATTGCTTAGAAAAATAAGAGCTCTAAAGTAGAAAATGATAAACTCAAGCATGTGCTTGTTATATCTCTCTGTGATTATTCAAGTATAAATATCCTATCAAAATTGCCTATTGTCCCTGAAAATTTGTGTGCTCAGGACATCAAAGAATTGGGTCAACCTATGTCATTGGATTACAGATATTTCTTCCCAGAAAAAAAGGGGGAGTTTCTGCATGATCCTAAATCCAACTATGTTCTAGAGTATGCATCTATCCAAAAAAGGGAACTCTGGGGTGACTTTGTGGTTTTGTTTTATGAATATGCTGTCTTTTGATTTTTCTAAAGAAACAATACAGACCAGCTTTCTCTCAACCCTTCTCTGGCCTTGACAATCCTACATCTGTTTCCAACCCTCACCCATCTCACCTACCAGGGTTACTGTACACAGTGATATAATGCAGGAAAATGTTAGTGAAAGATACTTGATTATGTAAAACAGAATCTTGAGCTCTTATAGTTCAATAATAAAGAGTTCCATGAAACGTTAGCAATGCTTTCTATGAGCATGCCAGGAGGAGAAGGTCTTATGTCAGCCAAGTATTTACTTTCTTCACCTTTTCTTGTGAATTACTAATATTGTCAATTTTTAAAAAAAATTCATTGTGTATATTCATTGTATAAAGTACTGCGTTACATAAAGACATTTTCATACAAGTATGTATCGTGCCTTGAGCATATCCTCCGCACAGCAGTAACGTGTTTCTTCTCAACTCTACCCACTCTCATTTGTCTTCTTTGTTCCCCTCAGAAGGTTTTAATTTTATTTTATTCCGTATTTTTAATGTGTATTTTATTTTACCGCCTGCATGGGTAACATAAGTGCACTGTGTCATGCAATGCCCATGGAGGTCAGAAGAAGGCATTGGATTCTGCCAGAACGGGAATTTTGGATGGTTGTAAGCTGTCATGTTGATGTCATCATGAAAGGATTAGACTTGAAGAGAAAGTAGGGAAGAGATGAAGTCAGCATGTTTGATGTTAGCGATAAATGTGAGGAAAGCTTTTCTTTCCAGCTACAACTTAATCGATCATTCTCTTACAAGTGACATCATTTTAAATTTCCTATGGTGATGAAACAGTGTTTTTCTAAATATTTTAGAACAATATGCTGAGACCCTGGCTACTTAACTAATTAAGCAAAAACAGAATCCCCTAAATTACAAGAACATTTCAACAGTGCTTCTTAAGAAAAGAAGAAACAGGTTTGAGATATGGCTCCAGGGTTAAAAGCACTGGCTGTTCTTGCAGAAGACCCAGGTTTGAATCCCAGCACCCACGTGATGACTAGCAACATCCATAACTCCAGTTGCAGAGGATGGGACGCCCTCTTCTGGCCTCCACTGTCATTGCACAACACATGTGCACTTGTGTACATGCAGGTGATATATTCATGCACATAAAATAAAAATATATTTAAATACAAGAAAAGAAGAAACAGAGTCTATTCTACACTTCCATTAGGACATTGCATTAGAGGGAAAATGGTTCCATTGTAATCTGAAAAAGTAGCTCTTTCTAAATAAGGAAATTTTTGACATAGTATTTTGTATTTCCTAACCTCCTCTGTATTTCTAAGCACAAACTCCAATGGAAATTTTTTTTTAGCCTGGAGAAAGCGTTCTTAAAGAGTAAGCCACTAACAGAAAAACACAGAAGGTCCTTTTTCTCCTTCCAGGCAAATGTTTACTTACTGGGAAACTGGAGAGTAGAAAAGATCTGACTCTGCAGGACCAACAGCCAGAGACATTGCTGAGAGGCTGTGACTGCATTGCTAAGGGAGCAGCTGAAATGACTCCTTTGAAGCCAAAGCATGACAGTGAGAAAATGAAGGTTAGAAAGAGGAAAGAACCAAAGTGAAAACAAGGAATAGTTGTGGTGATGCTGATTTTGTGTGTGTGTGTGTGTGTGTGTGTGTGTGAGAGAGAGAGAGAGAGAGAGAGAGAGAGAGATAAATGGAGAGATATGTTAATATGAAATAATTTTATTTTCTTCTGTATATTTTAGCCATAAAAATTTATATATACACATATACCTGTACCTTCAGTTACTACTTTTCATTTTTCTCTAAATTATCATTTTGATCTCTACTCAGAGATAAGTTAGGGGTGCTTTAATAGAAGGTGATACAAATTGCTGCATAAAGGAATGGAAACTCATGGTTATAAAACTGAGAGGGCTCTTAGCAGAAGAACACTAGCATTCAGTATATAGTGGGATAATTTTCAGATCAGCAAGTAACCACAGGCTCTGCATGAATTGGAACCTTCAAATCTTTGATCCAATCATCAAGGACAGTTAGAGGAGTAGATATCCTATTCAGTGATGGAGCCACTGATGAGTTCCTCATGCTCCCGTGGGTAGCTCCACAACCATACCCACGCATGTGGCCCTGATTAAACCCAGTGGGTCATAAAGCAAAATCAAAGCAAAACAAAGGGGCATGAAAATGAGATGGGGACTTGGTGGCTGGTAGGAGGAGGGGTTGGTGGTGGTGTCAGGAAAATAAGAAAATTTAAGAGAGTGAGTCGGACCAGAATAAATTATATATGTGTACATAATTGTCAAGAATAAATT
This sequence comes from Rhizomys pruinosus, assembly GCA_009823505.1. Lineage (NCBI taxonomy): Eukaryota > Metazoa > Chordata > Mammalia > Rodentia > Spalacidae > Rhizomys > Rhizomys pruinosus. The sequence goes on along the minus strand of VZQC01001118.1, from coordinate 1,720,244 downwards.
AAAATTTAAAAATATTATTTCCATTAATTTAAGAAATATTTACATTTCTATCCCCACCACCTCCAAGACTAGGCCCAGAATGTGTTCTGCACACTCCGGACCAGCCTGGAATCACCCCTTCTCTCCCCAATAAAAAAAAAAAAGGTAAGAATCTGAAGCATAGCCCAATTTATACCTGATCTTAAATCAACTGAGCTACTATAACAACAACAAAAACAGAACCAAATTCAACAAAGACAGGCTAGAATTTCATATCAGACACACACCATATGCCATATGCCCAAGTCACATAACTAAAATACAAATAATATGAAAAACTAAGATGTATTCCTACCAAATCTTAGTAGTCCTACAGAAATGTTCTATGGCGAGAATCCCAAAGAGGAATTCCAGGACATAGAACTTAAAATAACAACCGTAAAGATGCCCGAAGAATTCAAGGGGTTCAGCTCCCATTCCTGAGACCTGCCAGTACACTGCCATCTCAGGTCTCAGGAATGCATGGGCTGCTGAGGTCTTGCCCATGCCAGACCTGTGAGCTCTTCCAGGCCTGCCTTGGTGAGTTCACTCCACCATCACAGCTCTTATACTTGTTTAGATTGCTGGGGTCAGTCTTGCATTCCTTTTTTTTTTTTCAAATCAAATCTAAACCCATGCCTCTCTCCCTGCCCCCCACCCCACCAGAGCTCATGCATTCTGCCAAAAATGTTTTTCGTCTTTTTCTCAGTCTCTCTCAAAATTCTCGATGTAGAAGTTTACTGCTTCGAGCAGAAGTTCACAGTGTCACTCAGTTCTTTGACCCAGTCTTTTTCTTGTTGCTGTTTGTGTTATTGTTATTCCTTCCAATATGCATCACTCCAAAATATGCCCATATGCATGCCACATATATCATAGATTTTAGCATCTTCAATTTATGATTTTTTTTATTAGGCTGAAAGATGTCATGTTTGAAGGCTCCTCCTTGGCAATCCCAAACAACCATCAGTTCTGCCCTTGTGTTCTACACTGGGGTTTTCCCTTCCCATAGTCACCAAATGAGGTCCAGTCAGCACCATGTCCTGTCTTGATCTTCCTGTACTGGTCTCTGTGATACAGCCTGGGTAGTCCAACAATGGCAGTCTATACTCTGAAGAGACTGAAACCCCAGTAGTAGCTCAGTCCACAAGCTGGATGTCTCAGCAGTCCCCATCTGGCACTGAAGGTTTGGAGGATTCTTGGAGAGACATGAGTCTTCAGTCCATACTGGAAGGTTGAAAAAGCTGTGTCTCATGTCTTTGAAGGATGGCAAAAGCAGTGGCAGCCACAGGGTAGCTGCACTTGCCAGTAAGACAGGCAAAAGAACTGTGCTCTTTTTTTTTAAACTTTTTGTCTTTTTACTAAAACCTCAAGTTTTATACTTGAAGTACAATTTTTCAGGCCTTACTATTTACTTATTTCTGATCATACTTTCCTTTTGGATGTTTAAGGCCACACAGTTAGCCCAGATTAACCAAGGTTTTTGTTTTCTCAAGGTCAGTTAAGGATCTGGTCCTCAAGGGTCACTCAGGATTTTTTGAGGGGGAGGGAGCCCCTGGCTCCTTTTGGCTTTTCATTTACCAATTCCATCCACTCGAGGACAAAGTCAGGTCTTGCTAGACCAGGCTTCCCTTTTTGAAGCATGAGCAGACTTTCCTCTTTATAGACTGGACACTGGCTGAAGTCCCATTAGTGGATCTCCAAGACCTTCCTGCACAGGAAGACTGGTGACTCACATTTGCAGGACACTTCAAGAGATGCCCCCATGCCTAGTCCCCTGGGACTTAGTTGACCTCTGAGGGCAAGGAACAAAGTTATCCCTTAAGACCCTCGGCCAAATTGGTATGGGCATTAAGTATGGTCATTAAGCATCCAGAAAAGCTAAGTTACACCAGCCTGATACTTTTAGCTACTGTGTAATATTTTAGAAAAGGCTTGGACAAAAGCCCAAGCAGCCTTGTATAAGAAATACTAAGAAGAACTCCCATAAATAAATATTGTGGTTAGACATGATGGCATAACAAACTAGTATTTTTTCCTCATTCTTTTGCTCTTATATTACTCTAAAATATGCATACATACCCTCTACCCATATACCAAAAATTCCTAAGTCTGAAAATAAATGCTAGCTTAGTTCTAGAACCTGTTAAGGGATTCACAATATAAGAGCACAGTTGTTTCCAGATCACGAAGAATATAACATTAACGTTGCTCTCTTTCCCTTAAAACTAGGTAATTGGCGTTAGCATTCCTTTTCTTGAGAGGCCCATACTCCACCATCTCAAATTTCAGGCTGGAATCCAAACCCACACCAGTCCTGTGAGCTCTCTTAAAGCTGCCACAGTGAGTTTCCTCCACCATCACAGCCCTCAGGTCTGCTTGGATCACTGGAATCCTTCCCTGCCTCAGACCTGTGAGCATACCCAAGCTAACCTATCAGTCAACCTGTTCACATAGCAGGCACCCACCCAACTCTGCTGATCTAGAACCATATGGACTCAATCTTGGACCCTCACCTCGAAAGTTGTACATAACTAGCTGAGCTGAGACAACCTCATGTGGACATCAACGTAAATTGGTGCCCAAACTGAACACCAAGCACTCACTACTCAGCTGGGCCACAACCAGACAAGTTGGGTAAACAATCAATAAAGGCGAGATCACCCACCATATGAAAACTTAAGCAACTTTTGGCTGCTAGGAGGAAGAGAGTTGTTATTCATTAAGGGTATGACACTAGATAGGTTAACTGGGCTCCAGTGGATGGCAAGAGGCTATAACAGTGGTACAGATAAGGGAGGGGGTCTAAATATCACCAAAATTCCTTGTAAACGCACAAAAGTCAATAAAAAGTAAAAATACAAACAATGCAAATAAACAGGATAATATGTCTCCTTCAGAAATTCACAGCCCCCCCCCACAGTAACGTTTCCTGAAGATGTCAACATTGTGGATGTACATGACAATGATTTCAAATAGCAACTTTAAATATGTTCAAGGAATTCAAATACGCTATGAATAAAGAAGCTGAATTGTGGGAGTATCCAGTTTGAATTAGGGGCTAGTTCTCAGCTAGCATCCCTCAGGGCACTATGGGAATCTGACCCTGCCCCAAGAGGGAGCAAGCAATGTGGCCCAAGCACATGATGCTAGGTGGAGCCGCAGTATACAGTGGCATGAAACTGGGGGTCTGTGATTGGCTCTGGGAGCTGACATCATTTTGCTTCTAAAAGTGAGTTGCAGCAGGCAATAAATTTAATTCTCCATTACCATCATTACACAGAATTCCCAGTCATTACTTTGCATGCATACAGCCCTAAGTAGGCCTGGATTTTAAGAGCTGGTGGCTAGTGAGTTGAACCGAGGCCTATCATACCACCAGCCTGGTAAGCAAGCATGGGGTTGGACAGAGACCAACCAGGTGACCACCCTGTGAAGTGAATTGCGAGTGGGTGTAGCCTGAAAATGTGCCACGCCATCAGTCATCAGCCTACAAGTCCTGTCCACGGACCAGCAGTCTCTGGGCAGCTGGAAAAGCATGACCAGACGGAAAACGTTCTGTTTCCCAGACTAAGAACCTGAGTGGGAAGTACCTCTCAGGTTGGGTTACAAAAGTAACCAACTGACCTCTGTGCAGAGGGGTCAGTTCCCCACAACAACTGCAGGTGGCCACTGTGCTCCCCTTCCCTTAGCAGGACTGTGCTGTACCTGCTCATAGCAAGAGAAGCTCCCACACTGAAAGAAGACTAAACACACAGTTTAATGAAATAACAAAAATAATTCAAAACATGAAATTATAATCAAAAAAGAAATGGATCTCTGAAGAAGAGAGATACTAAGATGAAATTTAGGAACTCATACAAAATCTTAGAGGAAAGGAGTAAAATGAAGTAGAGGAAATGGAACAGAGAATATCAGATCTTGAAAACAAGGTCAGGGAAATTGATTGCTCAGTCAAAAAGAGCACATGTAAAAAGACAGAGAAGAACATGGGAACATTACAAGAGATACGAAGGAATGCAGAACACTATAATTGGTCACTTTAAAGAGCTATACTCTATCAAATTAGAAGATCTAAAAGAAAGAGATGTATTTCTAGATTTAAACAAACCACCAAAGTTAGACGAAGAAGAGATCAACAATTTAAACAGACCCATAACAAATAAGGAGATTAAAACAGTCACACAAAGTGTCCTAACTGAAAAAGCCCATGTCCAGATGGATTGACAGCAGAATTTTACCAGGTCTTAAAACAACTATAACCAATACTGCTTACATTATTTGACATGACAGAAACACACACACACACACACACACACACACACACACACACACAGAAAACCACAGGCTAATATCCATAATGAACATAGATGCAAAAATTCTTAATAAGATACTTCTAAAGTACATATAGGGATATATCAAAGAGATCATCCACCATGACCAAGTTGGTTTTATTACAGAGATTCAACAGTGGTTCCACGTATGTAAGTCAATAAATACAATAAATCATATAAATGAACAATGCTTATGATCATGATAATATCAATAGAGGAGGAAAAGGAATTTGACAAAATCCAACATGCCTTCATGATATAACTCCTAAAGGGAATTGTATTAGAGGAAACATTTCCACATAATTAAGTCTATATATGACAAACCCGCAACCAACATCATTCTAAATGGAGAAAAACTTGAATCATTCCCATTAAAATCAGGAACAAGACAAAGCAGCCCACTCCTTTTAAATATAATGCTTGAAACCCTAGACAGAGCAATAAGACAAGAGAAGGAAATTAAAGAGATAATCATTGAAAAAAAGAAGTAAAATTATGACTATTTGCAGATGACACGATATTCCACAACCAACACTTTCAACAAAATTGCAGGATAAAATTTTACAAACATCCCTGGCTTCTTTATACACCAATAACAAGCACTGGAGAAAGTAATCACGGAAACACTCCAATTCAAAATATCTAGGAGTAAAACTCACCAAGCTCATGAAAGATCTCTACAGCAAAATCTTTAAATCTTTGAAGAAAGAGATTGAGGAAGACACTAAATGAAAAGACCTCTCACTCCCACAGATTGGTAGAATTAATATTGTGAAAATGCAATTTACAGAGTCAATGCAAGCCCAATCAAATTCCCTATGACATTTTTCAAAGAAATAGAAAAAAATCCTAAAATGCATATGGAAGCCATTCTGAGCAAAAAGAACAATGTTGGAGAGATTACAAGATTTCAAACTGTATTACAGAACTATAGCAATTTAAAAACACCATGGTATTGACACCAAAACAGACATGTAGATCAATGGAACAAAGCAGAAGACATGAGTGCACACAGTTATAGCCACTTGATATTTGACAAAGCTAGGAACACACACAGGAGGAAAGACAGTGTCTTCAAGAAATAGTGCTGGGAGACCCAGATCTCCACATGTAGAAGAATGAAATTAAACCCATATCTGTCATCCTACACAAAAACAACTTCAAATGTATCAAAGACCTCAGTGTGAAACTTTAGGCACTGAAATTATTAGAAGAAAAGTTAGGCAGTACTGTACAAGATATAGGTGTACAAAAGTACTTCCTAAGTCAGACTTAATTCATTCAGGAATTTAAGGAGAACAATTGACAAATGGGAAACAAAAGAGTTATAAGGAAGCCCATAGTCTGGGAAAGAGTCTTTGCCAGTTATACACTTGGTAGAGGATTAATTTCCAGACTATATAAAGAAAAAAAAATCAAGAAAACAAATTACCCAATTAAAAATGGATGACATTTCTGAACAGAGAGTTCTCAAAAGAAGATAAAAAAATGACCAAAAAATACTTTTTAAAGTGTTCAACATCCTTAGTAACTAGGAAAATACAAATTAAAACTACTTTAAGATTTCACCTTACCACAGTCAGAATGGCTAAGATCAAGAGAAGAATGCTGACAAAGATATGGAGAAAGGGGAACACTCATCCACTGCTTGTGGGATTGTAAATTGCTGCAACCACTGTAGAATCAGTGTGGAGAATTCTTTAAAAAGTAAAAACATACCTAGCATGTGATCCAGCCATATCACTCCTTGGCATATCCTCAAAGGTCTTGACGTCTTACAGCAGAGATACTTGCTCTTGTTTATTGCTGCTCTTTTTACAATAACTAGCAAATGGAATCAGCCTAAATGTCCATCAACCAATGAATAGATAATGAAAATGTGGTACATTTACACAATGAATTCTATTCAATTCTAAATAAAAATGAAGTTTTTAGGTAAACGTGGAACTAGAAACACTGTTATACTGAGTGAGGTAACAGAAAAACAAGCAACACATGTTCTCTCTCATTTTTATATAACCTAGGTCCAAATCCTTATATCCAAGAATATATCATGAAGTAACTGCAGGAGGCAGGAAAATAGAAAGGAACCATTACGGGGGAGAGAGGAAGAAGGAGCGTGAGAGAGCAGGCTTGCAGGACATAAGCATTATCAAAGGAGAAATGGGGAAATAGGCAGGTACTCTAACTGGGGAGGAAAGAAGGCGACTACATAGAGGGAAAGAAAAAGTGATAAATAATACTTAGGTGGCATGAAAAAACAAGGGTAAATATATTATTTCATAAGTCTACTGAAAATACCTGTAACATATATGAGGGTATATGTGACAAATCACAAAGCCTGGGAAACTTCCCTTCAAGTTATTCATCAGAGTAGTACAAAAAAACTTCAAAAATAATGTAGGCTATGGCCACAGCCCTTCATTACCTCCAAGAACTTAAAGTTAGACCCTATTGCTGAAGACACAGCATGCTTCAGACATAGGATTTGGGGTAGTTGAACTGTAACTGACCTGGAAGCCTCTTTCCTGAACACTAGCTGTCATAGTATCAGAAGGTACTATGCAAGCTGCCAAGGAGAAAACCAACCAATGGTTCTACTTAGCTATAAAGTCTATGAACCACAACAATGACCAGCCCAGAAAATGATCTCTATTTTACAGTAGCGAGACTTTTTCTTGGGGGTAATCGACTGTCTAGTTGGACTTAAGGCCCACTCAATAGGAGAAAAATTCCTGCCTGGCACTGTAAACACAGCTAAGAATACATAGTTGGAGAGGTCATAGACCCTAGAGATGAACCCACTACTATCATTCTCCTAGACCAACATAATTTCTTACTATATTCTAAAATCCTTATATTCAGAAAGGTGTAGGTCTCACCATTCATCAAAGAAGCTTCTTCTTGCAATCAGTGGAAGCTATTACAAAATATAACAACTAGTAAAATGCATAGAATAAATGACTCTGAGGTGCCCAGCCCTAAGTGATACATAGACAATGCAACCTCTATAACTAAGGTGCAGGGAACATTGAGGAAGAGGGCAGAAAGATTGTAAGAACCAAAGGAATAAGAGACCAGCTGCTGTTTGATTCATTCTAGACAAGATAGGGAAACTGCACCCATAAACTCTCCATAGTGCTTAATAAGCTCTGAATAATAGCAGAACCAGTTGACATGTGAATTTGGATGGGGAAAAGTTCAAATGGTCCCTCAAGAACAGCTACAGGCAATCAATAGATGCTGTGGGAGGGAGAATCAGTTTTCTCAAGGGAAAAGATCTTTGAGAGATTAGCTAATCCCAGTGATCAGCCCTAAGCACAGAAACACAAGTACACAGGAGCACTACTACTAAATTGACCCAGTGAATTCCGTGTGTGTGTGTGTGTGTGTGTGTGTTATAAATTTTATATGTTTATGTAACAATAATAGTCAAAAAGGAGGACAAGAAATTCTGAGGGAGAGAGGGTATATGAGGAAATTTAAAGTAGACTAGTATAGGGGCTGGAGAGATGGCTCAGCAGTTAGGAGTGCCAACTGCTCTTGCAGAGGACCTGGGTTCGATTCCCAGCACCCACATGGCGGCTAAGAACCATCTTTAACTCCAGTTCCAGGGGAATCCGACACCCTCTTCTGACCTCCGTGGCATTGCACGACACAGGTTCACCAACCTACATGCATACAGTACATTCATACACATAAAAAATAATAAATAAATAATAAAGTGGACTAGTGTAGGAGCTTCTCTTGCTATGAGCAGGTACAGAGCAGTCCTGCTAAGGGAAGAGGAGCACAGCGGCCACCTGTGGTCACTGTAGGGAACTGACCCCTCGGCACAGAGGTCAGTTTGTTACTTTCATAACTCAGCCTGAGAAGTATTGTCCAACCTTATGCTAGCTTACCAGGCTGGTGGTCTGATAGACCTCTGTCCAACCCACTAGGCCCCAACACTCAAAATCCAGGCCTACTTTGGCCTATATGCACACAAAGTAACAACAGGGAATTCTGTGTAATGATGGTAGTGGAGAATTTGATTTATTGCCTGCTGCAACTCACTTTTATAAGCAAAATGACGTCAGCTCCCAGAGACAATCACAGACCCCCAGTTCCGAGCCACTGTATAATGGTGCTCTGCCTAGCATCATGTGCCTTGGCCTCATTGCTTGCTCGCTTTGGGGGCGAGGTCAGAGGAGCCCCAGGACTCCCACACTGTGCCCTGAGGGATGCTAGCTAAGAACTAGCCCCTATTTCAAACTGGATCTTCCCATAGACTAGTAGGGTGGAAATAACGCAAACGGTAAATAAAAAACACTTGTATGAAATTCTCAGAGTAAAAGAATAAATAAAAACCAAAAATAAAAATAAAGTAGGAGCCCTAAAAATCATGTTTAAAAAGAAATATTTAGGTATTTTCTCTCATAGGTTGTGGAACTGCAGCATAGGGCAAAAGGGATATGCTTTTCCTCATAAAGTTTATGATTCATCTAGGGAGAGAGATACCTGGAAAGTAAATTGTAAATGAGCCCAAAAGTTCTCTCAAAATGCTTTGAAGTAGCAGAGCTCCCTTATAACATGATTGAAACGATTTTATAAAACATGCCTATATAATCCAGAGCACCTGACTGCTTGAGGTTTCTCAGCCCTCTGGCATTGTAGCAAGCAGAAAATGGACATCCACTATGTCCTGGATTCCAAACTCCGATGAGGAATACACTGCGTCTGCTTACTGCCCTACAGCTCTAGGGCTCACACTGCACGAGGGAATGCCTGAGTTGGTCCCTCTCCATGTTTCCTTGCCAAATACATGTGCAGCTTTGTAATTCTGAATGCTCTTGAAAGGCCAGGACAGTGCCTCTCCTTCTGCAATGCCACGGAGAGCAGCGCAATGTGTAAGAAAGTACAGAAAGTGCAGAGCAATAGCAAAAGTCCACACTGGAGTTAGAAGATCCCAACATGTCTCACCTGCAAATCACGTGATCTCCAAATGCCAGCCTCCCTACTGTTCCGAAAACCTTGTTTCCCTAAGAAAAGACTGGAATGAGATAATGTGAGTGGAAATGATCAAAAAGGCATGAAATATAACAAGTATAGAAAGTTACTGAGACACTTTCATGTTTGATCGCCCTACTCTCCACCAGCCGTTTTGGTTCAACCACGTCTCCTCTTGGTCTCCTCTCTCAAGAGTTACTTCTTAAAGATATTTGAGACAAAACAGGCAAAAAATAGACTTTGTTGCTAGGGAAAATCAGCCAAACCTTACTACTGAGGATCCCAATAAAGTTCAGCTTCTGACTCCCAACTTAGCCACTCCACAAAGTAGATGATAACAGTTTCACAAAACAGATTATATTTGAGTTGAGGATTCCTGCTGGTGAATAGAGCCCCTAAGCAGCTTCTCCCTGGTGCTCATTTTTCCCTATATAAAAGTGATAAAGAAGCCAGTTTATCAGAAGGAATGATGATAAGCAAAGACTTTTATCTCTGGCAGTTAACTCTGGTGACTGGAATGTTCATTAGGAGTAGTGTCTGTCTCCAGGATGAAGACAGAGCATCTATCTAAACACACATCTTCCCATGGGGAAGTGTGTGTTTACATAGCTGACCAGTGCCCCTCTGCCCTGGCTAGTGTCTGTCTTTTCCTGACCAGCATCCCTTTTGAAACACACATATTTTTTTTTCTTTCAGTAAGATAATACCTTCCATCTGGTTTCATTTCTATCTTTCAGAATATTCTGTCCCCTATGAAATTTCATTTACGTCTCTTCTTGAACCTAAAATGATCTGTTAAAGTTAAATTATTTAAATCTTTTTAAATTATTTTGTGTTTACTTATTTGTGTGGTGTGTGTAGGGTGTGTGTGTGTGTGTGTGTGTGTGTGTGTGTATGCACTCATTTGTGTGAAAATCAGAGGACAACTTGCCAGAGTCTTTTCTCTCCTCTCACCATATGGGTTCTAGGGCTCAAACTCGGATCTCCTGTGTTCTTATAGGGCACAGAACTGTTGTCCCATCTATCACTAACAATAATGACCTCCTAATCCATCTACGAATTCAGCAGCTCTTTCTTGGTCATCATTCTCTTTTGTCTACGTAGCATACCAATGTTCATCTTACCTGTAGGAGGCAATGTCAGGCATCATCTTTCCTCCCAATAGTAGTATAACCAGGTCCTTTGGAAAATTGCCCTTTTCTTTAGTATAGGAATTTGGCATAAGGGTACTTCCTACCCACCACCAATGATGGAAATCTAGAAGAGCATTTCTGTTTCTGATAGCATAAGCCTGTGATGAGATGTTAGACTCTCTGAAACCAAATGTTGCTTGACATATTTACTGAATGGTTTCAGCTTCCTTGAGTGTGCTGTGTTTTTTTTTGGGGGGGGGTATGTGTGTATGTAATTTAAATATCTAGATGATAGGTATGTAGACAGGTGGATGATAGACACATAAATTACCTTGGTTTTTCTCAGTCCTAAGCTTGTTATCCTATTAGTTACTGTCCTCATTTTTATAATGCTTTTATTGATGTTTTGTGTATTTCAGATGTCATTTCTCAGTTCAGTTTAGACATATTCCCCTTTCCATTCCCCCACTATCATCATCTCTCCCCATCCAGAATTTTATACATAAAGGTATTCAGTAAAGTCTGCATAACTGAACTAGAAACCATCAATATTCAGCATCTATAATTGGGTTGGACTTAGTTCAAACCAAGTGCACAGACATTTCTTAAACTCATATGAAGTCAGAACATTTCACCACCATTGAGAAAACTGTGGTCACAAAATCTTGACAAATAAGATTTCAGCAACCCCTTATTTAAACATATCCTAGAAAAATTAGGTCACACTGTCACTGTGAGTTCTGACAGTTTTCTTCAAGAGAAATATTCAAAACTAAATGCCTGTGTTTGTAGGTGGTACGTCATCAGGAAGGGGCTGAAGCCGCCTGCAGTGTTGGTTCCAGACACTGAGTTAACCATAGCCTGGGAATCAGCAACAACACTCACTGACAGAGCAAGGTGGGAGAACGCTTACCAAGTAGCAACTGCAGATGATACTGTGACCTGGAATTTTTCCTTCTGAAGGTCTGGGGTGAAGTCTGTTTTCTTGCTTTATTATTGAGTTTCTACAATACATCCTTTATCCCATTAGATCAACTCTATTTGGCAGTTACTGAACAAAACTGAGACAGTACAACTGTGCTTCTGGGAAACTCCTCTTAAGAAAGACATTGAATAAGATGATTTTTAAGTAAGTAAGAATGGATTCTGATTTTTTTTAGAAATATTGGCCAGCATTTAACAAAACATGACTGCAGGCTAACTTCGTCCAGTAGTGTTTTTACTTATTCTTGAGAATTATCCTATTTCTGGAGAGAAATGCCATTGGAAACCGAGAGGTACTGCTAATCCCAGTAAGTCTGGATTTCATCAGTGAAGCCACAAGCCTCACTGAGCATTACCCCACACTTCTACTGAGAACCTACATGGTGAAGATAAAGCCATTGCAGCCATTTTTTTATATCGACCCAGTGTGTCCTCCCCCACCTTTGGAGAACACTCAAACTATATCGTCATACATTGCTTAAATTGAGGATACCATCACGAGGAATGTGCTATTAAGTGATTTCATTATTGTTCAAATATCACAGAGTGTACTTACACAAATTAGATCACTTCAACGCAGACTAGAGTCTAGTAAGGGACCATTTCCTGATGTGTAGGTAACACTTTGTTTTTCCTTCCTCACATGATAAAATGCAGAAGGCAGGTCCCTGAGTCCTCATTATGTATTCACCTTCAAAGATCCTACTTCTTAAGAGCATCACAGTGATGACTTAATTTCAATAATATGAATGGGAAGCACAATTTGTGGGAAACACAAATATGAAACCATATTGGTAATAATGGAATGAATTTATACAAGACAAGAAATGATATGATTTGTGCTGTACTATTTGAAATGTGGAATACCAAATTCGTATCCCCAAAATTATGAACTAGATGCAATGATCCAGAAAAAGCACTATAAATTAGTTACCTGCTCAGAAAAAGAATGAAATTGGACTTACAGCTATTATAATAATATTCTATTAATATTTATTAATTCCACATAAATTGAAAACCTAATGTAAAAAGTAAAGATTTTAGTGGAAAATATAAGAAAAGTACTTCTGAACTTCAGCCATAAATTTTTAAATCCAAAATACGTTAAGTGAAAAAGATTCAATGAATTTAATTGTATTAAAATTGTAACCACATAATTTCAATCCAAAGATGCATTAAAGAAAGTGATAGCACATATAATGAATAGCAAACAATATTGGGAGCATATAAAACTAATAAAAGAGAAATGGTACGAATATGTCACAAAGCATAAAGAACTCTCAAAAACCATAGAAAAGGATAAAATTATGATAACATGATTGAAAGACATGAAGAAGCACTTCAAGGTAGAGGAAACACTGCCATAAACAGAAAGAATTATTCTATTTCTGTAGCTATCATAACCCAAGAGAACATTTTAAAGTCATTTAATTGCCAACAATAATAAAGATGATAATGTCTGACAATAGCAAGTGTTGGAAAGAATGTAGATAAACCTGACTGAGAGGTTAAAAGCTTACCAAGACAAAGCTACCACAGGTAGATTTCCCAGAAGCTCTGATTATCTGCCAGCCTCCATGGAAACAAGCTTTGGGCAAAAGCCTAAGACTGTGGGTGGAAGTCAAACCCAAAGCTGAGAATACAGCTCACTAATTATGCCCAAGAGGGCTGTGGTACATCCTGTCTCTCACACTATCCCCATAGCAGCAGCTCATGACTCTGGAACCTGACCTACTGGTTCCTCTGAGAAGCAGTCCTATACACTATTAAGAATCAACTGGCAGGATGAGAATGTATTAAAAGTTCTACGATGCTTCAGCCAGGTGTGGTGGTGCATCCCTATAATTCTAGCATTTGGAGGCTGAGGCAGAAAGATCATGAGTTCAAGGCCAGCCTGGGCTACATAGTAAGACCTTGCCTCAAAAATCAAAAACATCAAGGCCTGATGGCTCATGTCTTTGATCTCAGCACTGGGGAGGTAGAGGCAGGTGGACTTCTATGAGATCCAGGCCAGCTCAGTCTATATAGTGAGTTCAGCTGGGGTTACAAGGACACCCTGTCTCAAAGCAACAATAACAACAAGAAAAAGAAACGAACAAAACAACCCCAAACTTCTGTATTGCTTTGCTGTTTTTCTCTGGATTTAGATTATGCCAGGAAAGAAGCAGAGCCACGTAAATCAGAAGGATGAAAAGCCCTACAAGCCAAGAGCTGGATTCAATCCCTATTATCTGACATGAAGCTACGTCTCAATAAATATTCCCTTCTTGGGAGAGCAGCAAGCCCATGGCTCAGACCCATGCATAGGAGGCCATTTTGACACTCCGTCCCCCTCCCCGACTGCAGGCTCAAAGACAAAGGAGGAACAGAATTTGGTTAGGGGATCGCCAGCGAATTTACTGGGTTATTCCTACAGGGTGAATGGAGGAAGTCTCCCATTTACAGGTCCCATGGATGTCCCTTCCTGTCACACCTGGCCAGGTCTCTCAGGTCCACCCACCATGACACCTGCAGGTTCCCAGAGAGTACTGAGCACTTGGCTCTCAGCTTTTCAAGCTCTTAGTCCCTCCCCCTATGTAAGCTCTTTGTGAGTGGTCGCTGGATCCATAGCTCAGCCTCTCCTTGAGTAGCACTGTCTCTGTGGCCAGCAGGAGTCTGATGTTCAGGAAAAGTCCATTCAAAAGAAAGATTAAATTATGCCACAGGCTATGGTAGGTGACTGGGACCTACTCAATGGTTAGTGGGTCAGTAATAGTGTATTTCTGCATTTGGATCCACGAATATTTGATGTATAGTTGAAGAGAGATAAATGCAAAGACATAAATACAATTTTTCATAAATCAGTTGTGACAATACCTGAGGACTAAACACTAGGATTGATCCAATCCTGTGCTCCTGAGTGCAAAAGATTTCATAATTTAAGTAATTCATATATCTCATCTAGAACCATAATAATCTACATATTGGTATAATATATTGTGTAGTATATGATGCTTCATAAAACCCTCTGTGGAGAAACAGCCTCTCCTAGGTCTACTCAATTCCTACAGATACCAAGGGCTTTGCTGAGAGCATGCCATTGACAAAAACCTAATTAGAGGGGCTGGAGAGATGGCTCAGTGGTTAAGAGTACCAAATGCTCTTGCATTTGGCTTCGATTCCCAGCACCCACATGGTGGCTAAGAACTGTCTTTAACTCCAGTTCCAGGGGAATCCTGCTCCCTCTTCTGACCTCAGCGGCATTGCACCACATGGATGCACCAACCTACATGCAGACAATATGCTCATACACATAAAATATAATAAATTAGCAATCTGAGGCTTTTCTTCCTTTCAATGTTCAGATGGGCCAACCTTTCTGCTAGCACTTTCTGGTACATCCTACTCAATGAAAAGCTGTATCTTTTCTTTCTCAGCCATTAAGTTGGTGACATTTTGACCTGTTGGAACATACAAATCTTTTCCCGTAGTTAGTTTTAAGATTTCAAACATCAAACCCCTCTGTGGATCCTACTTGTAACAACTATTTATAATGAGTCCTAACGAAACTTACCTTCTAGGGCTGCAAAGGTTTTAATATGAGAGACTTTCTTACCTCCCCCCCATAGAACAAGGAGAAATATGATGATGATGAGGTCGTTCTCCAACTGTAAATTGGAGCCAACTGTTATAGAGGTAATCTCTTGTAAAACTGCCTTCTTTAATTGACTAATAGACATAGGAACTGTGAAAAGGATTATTCTCTATTCAGAACCAAATATAATACTAAAGTCTCCTTAAGCTATGCACTTAAGCAAAATATATTAATACAGGAGCTCTGACATCAGCAATGGATTATTCTACCAAGGAGATGTTGGCCAGGGGATCCAAGCCCCCACAAAAGGTAAAGGCTCCTTGCCTCTAAACTGATATATTTGCAAGAAGAGAGGCGATAAGGCCTGTTGTCAAAGACCTGATGTAAACATGGGAAGATTTATTGAGAACACTTGCAAGTGTACAGATTGGTCCTTGGAACCAGAGAGTGTTACCAAAGGTCACTAAACCAATAAACAAACATAGGTCTCCTTGAGTCAGCAAGACTCCTCCGTCAGCACCAGCTACACCTCACCTGCCTGGAAATACTGCTCAGCAGTGGCAGCCATATGCCTGTATATCCCAAATCTAATGGCTATTGGCTCTCTCCTTGGAGATAACATGGTTGATGCCACAAAGCTTACATCTCTAATGGTAGGAGATGTTATAAGCCACAGTAAGACCCTGTCATATTTAATAAGAGAAAACATAATCATGGATTAACATACCATTCCAAAACATCTGTCTATACCAAAGTAACCTACCATAACATTAGTCTGTTAAATTACCTATATATCTAATTGCTTGTGCTTCATTAGTAGGATCGAAAGGTTATTCCTGGACAACTGTCAGCCTATGAAAGGAAACAGCCCAGAATTGACACGAGCCAAGCAACAGCTCCAGAGAAAACTGTTTTTTTCTTACATAAGCCTAGGGAACAATCTGCGGAAGAGGGGGTCATGGTAGAATGTAAGGGCTTGTGATTGGGTGAAAATGTGAAACTACAGCAATATAGTCTGGAATATATTGATCAACTTGATTGAACATACAAGCCCCCCTGCTGGATGGTGGACCCATGGCTGTTTGGGTTTGGGCACAACTGCTTGCAAATTGGTTTTACATGAAGAATGCTTGTACTCATAAATTATTACTTATTGTTTAAAAAATGGAAAAAAAAAAAAAACAGAGAAAGATGCAGGGCAGTTATGACAGAATGCATGATCTGGATGGGGTAGAGGTGGGGTGGGAAAGGGAAAGGAGAAAATATGCCTGAACTGAATGGAAAATGATGTATGAAATACACAAAGCATCAATAAGAAATGAAAATTAAATAGATATAATAATTAATTTTTTTAAAAAAATTTTTTAAAAACTAATTAGAGCCATGTCTCCATTTAAGAAATATACACCAGGAGTTTCCTTGGCTTTCATCATCTCATGGTCAAGTTGTGAAGGAATACCTTTATTTTAGAGCTGACTGAAATTACCCAAGTTAGCAATCCTAAACTGTTTGCCTTGCCTGCCTTCCCTTGCCAGTGACAAGGCCCTGCAATGATGAGCACTGGTACCCATTCTCCTGCCCCCCTCCTTTCGGCCTCTTCATGAACCCTGGTTCTTCTCCATGTACCCCATGGGGCATGTCAGTGTTCCCTTTCTCTGAATCCTCTCCTCTGTGTCCTGCTACCCTTAACGGACCATCACATGAAAGCACATGGCTGCTACATATCCAATTTCACACAAAATAACAGGCTCAGATGCCAAATTAATAGTGTAATACCAAATATCTGAAAATAATTAAACACCAGAGTTGGGCCAAAATCTGTTTCAATTATATAATTTTTCTAAGTTAAGCTTCAGTTACCACCCCTTCACATTCCATGGCTTAAATTGATACAAGTGAGGTCCATTTCCACAGTTCAAAGCTGGGTTTTCACCTGCTTGAGTTTGCATGAGTCTTGTACAGTCTGACACCATTGTTGTAAGTTCATATGAGCAAGAAATTTTCTTAATTTAGTCCCTATAAATATAGGGACTTATCCCTAAGTTGTAAGGCTTACCCCTAAGTTTCCACCTGTTTTAAACTTTTTACAGGTGTCAATTTTAAACCCAGGTCAAGGTCCTCACATTACACCTGGGCACATAACAAATCCTTAATAGTATTTGGACTTACTCTTGGACTGGAAACCAGTTTATATATATATATTATATATAAATATATATATATATATAATATACAAAAAACTAAATTAAAATTCTTCTCACTTTCTTGAAGTTGACTCATTCATCTAATGCTAATGATTTTTTTTAGGCAGAAAACAAAGGTGGGGAAAAATCTAAGAATTATTTTGAAGAACTGGCTCTTCTAACTCCAACCATGTCTCAGTGATTTCAATCACCTTTCTCCTCCTCCTTCTGTACCAGTGGTAAAGAAGTGGTATTGATTGGTTCTGAGACTCTTCCTTAACATTTGCTTCATGTGGATAGGAGAAAGATGACTCCAACTCCATGTCAAACCCAGAGTGCAAAAGCTCTCAGTAGCCACTTGAAGACCCTGGGAATGCCTGCATGAGGTCAGCATCTTTACTTCATTCTCACGTTTGAACTGTCCTTAGGAAATATGTTCATCTCTCTTTATGATGGCTTAAGCCTAAGGAAAGGGACTGGGACAGAGAGAGCAGCATGAAGGGAGGGGCAGGCAGCAAGGTGAGACCAGGATAAGCAGTGTGAAATGCTGAAATGAAAATGCAAAAGGAAAGTGAATATTTGGAAATACCTTACAGGGAACACACCCAAGAGGACATGGATACCTAAAGAGATATTAAAAGCATGAAGAGGCTGTGGGTAGATTATCAGGACTATAAGCTGGAAAGCGTAAAGAACATCAAGGTAGAGAATTAGAGAGTAGGGTGATCTCCCAGAGTCCCCTTGAATCCTGCAATACAGCCAGCTTGTGCATGTCTGTTGTGCAGCCTGTCATAGCTGTCCATGCAGAGGCTGGACCTGCTAAGCTAGAGATGATTATTCTATTCTACCTTCTTTCATAATAGAAAAGCCAAGAAAAGGAGGAGAAAAGAGAAAGGGAATGTGTTTCCAAGTTCCAACACCCTCAGTCAAGTCTGAATTTGGATGCAGATCAGGAAACTGAGTTTATGACTTTGGGGCCTTAATTCAGCTGCAATGCATTGAATTTCTTTGTACTCGACTTAGGGACATGTCTAATATTTATAAGTTTTTGAAATATTGGTGTTTAAATGGCATTAGATTATTTACAAATAATCATTCTTTCTCCTCTTGACTTCCTCCATAAGGGAGAGAATACGTTTTTTGTCTGCTCATTTTGGGCTGGGTCACATGACTTGTTTTCAGGCATAGAATGGCAGAATGATATAACTGAAAGTCAAAAGAACTCATGTGGGTTGGCTGGCTCTCTTTCACACCTGCTTCTCACCGTGAGAAAATCATGCTTCATTCAGCAGTCTCTGTCCAAAGAAGATGGAAATTATGTGGAGCAAACATAAACCCAATTTGTAAATTTCAACCAAGCCCCACCTAAAATTGGTGGATTCTTGCCAACTGGTTCACATTTGATAAATATGCAGAAAGATATCCATAGTTTAGTCATTACACCATATTAATAAGCATTTGTTTATCTTTTCATTTTGGAAAGTCAAGGAGTGCTACAATAAATATACTTTTGCATATCTCATTGTGTATGTGAGAAGTTACTTTGATAAGCTAGGAAAACTCAAAGAATTTCTGAACTAGTGGCACTGTATATCAAACTTTGCTATATATTGCTGTGATAGTTAATTTTACATGTCCACTTGACACAAGAAGGCTAATAGAGTTTCAGGAAGTAAATAAAGCATTTCTGAATGCATCTGTGAAGGTGCTTTGAAAGATTTCAAAGCACTTGAACCAGTATTCTGGGTAAAGACCCTTCACCATACTGTTGAGAACCCAGTAGAAGGAAAAGGTGGGAGAGGAATGAGTCCTTTCTCACCTCTCGAACTGGGCATCCAGTCTCTCCTGCATTCAGATATTGGTTACTGGTTCTTAGTTCAGCCTCTGGACATAATGGTTGCCTGACCTCAAAATCCCCACCAATGTCTCAGCTCTGTTGTCTTTGACTTCAGACTGAACTGTAGGGCATGTAGGACATGTTTTTCCTGTTTCTGCAAGGGCCCATTCAGCCCCCGTGATTATGGAAGCCTGTTCCCCTGACAAATCTCTTCTCCTGTGTTCTCTCTATATCCTATTGGCTCTATGGGAAAACCTTGACTAACATACTGCTTAAATTTCCTGGGAATGTGTTAAATAACTGTTTGCATGATGACTATTACATCTTCCACTTTCCTCTGTATATAGTACTTGTTTCTCCTTGTGCTTTGAAAAATAATCCTTACAAACTTTTAAATTTTACTAAACTAAAAGGTGAAAAACAATTTAATCATTTTAATATTGCCAGTTAAGAAAGAGTAAAGTATTGAAATATAGTTAGATAAGAGAAATAATATAGTTAGATAAGAGAAATACATTGTAATGTTATAAAACACAGTAAGGTAACTATACTTTTTTTTAAGTTAAGATATGTATTAGAAACTAGAAGAGATGCATTCAATGGCCCCAAGCACAAAGAGACTGTAAATGCTGAAGGAGATACAAATACTAATTAGTCTGATTCAATAATTTTGTATTATATGCATGTATCAAATTATCATACTCTAACCCATAAACATTTAGTTTCGTGTTTAGTAAAAATTTTAAAATAATAAGGTATGCCTTCATAGACTATTTGTTTTGTTTGGTTTTGGTTTTTTGCTGAGTTACTTGGCAGAGGTTCTTTTTTGTTTGTTTGTTTTGTTTTTTTAATTAATTTATTTTTTTAATATATATTTTGTACAAGATTATCAAATCTAGACCCGTGTTCCCTCCCATCCCCCCACCCCACCAGAGCTCATGCATTCTGCCAAACATGCTTTTCATCTCTTTCTCAGTCTTTCTCAATATTCTCCTTGTGGAAGTTGACCGTTTTGAGCAGAAGTTCACTGTTTCAGTCAGTTCTTTGATGCAGTCCTTTCTGTTGTTGTTGTTGTTTCCAAAATGCATTATGTCCAACTGCTTTGTACAGAAGCTCAGGGGGCCCTACACAAGAAATACTTACAACTGGGTAATTGGCACTAGCATCCACAGATGAGGGATACCATTCGTCGTTTGTTTTTCTGGGACTGTGTTACTTCACTCAGCATGATGTCCTCTAGCTCCAGCCATTTTCCTGCAAAGCTCGTGATGTCGTCTTTCTTTACTGCTGCATAGAACTCCATTGTGTAGATGTACCACATTTTCTCTATCCACTCGTCAGTTGAGGGGCATTTAGGTTGGTTCCAGCTCTTTGCTATTGTGAAGAGAGCTGAAATAAACATGGCCGTGCATGTATCTCTGTGGTGGCGTAAGTCTTGAGGGTACATGCCCAGGAGTGGTATGGCTGGGTCGGGTGGCAAGTTCATTCCAAGTCTTCCAAGGGTTCTCCACACTGCTTTCCATAGTGGCTGTACGAGTTTACATTCCCACCAGCAGTGGATGAGTGTTCCCCTTTCCCCACAACCTCTCCAGCACTTGGTATCATTTGTTTTCTTGATCCTAGCCAGTCTTACTGGAGTAAGATGATATCTTAAAGTGGTTTTGATTTGCATTTCCTTAATGATTAGTGATGTTGAGCACTTCTTAACGTGTTTCTTAGCCATCTCTAATTCCTCACTTGTGAAGTCTCTGTTCAGCTCTTTGCTCCATCTATTGAGTGGGTCATTTGTTTTCTTTCTTCTTTGTTGAGTAGTTTATATATTCTGGAAATCAATGCTTTGTCAGATGTTTCTGCAGTGAAGGTTTCCTCCCACTCTTCATAGACTATTTGACACTATACAACTAACATAGAAAAGACAGAAATGTTATAATGATCTCATTTCCTTTTTAATTTTATTATTATTTATTTTATCGCATGTGGATTAGTGTTTTGCCTTCATATACGTAAGTGCACTTATGTGGTGCAAAGTTTGAAGAGGCCACAAGAGGGCATAGGATCCCTAAAACTAGAGTTACAGACAGTTGTTAGCCACCATGTGAATACTGGAAATCAAACCCAGGTCCTCTGGAAGAGCAGCCAGTGCTCTTAACCACTGAGCCATCTCTCCAGTCCCCAATGATGTCATTTTTTATAAACATACTTAAACATGCTCCATGTGTGTCTGTACAAAGGGCATTTCTTTATGTAACCCTATGTAAACCTGAAAAGTCTGGAAATATATCTCTTAAAGACTCAGACACACTACTGGGCAGGATGAAGAGAACTTTGTATGATTTTGTGATTCTGTGTTATTTAAATTTTTATGATCATATAATATTTTATAATAAAATAAAATGAAGATAAAAATGTTCCTTTAAATCTATACATATATAAATCTGTAAAAACACATAAATAGTTGCAAAGATTTTCCCTATCAGAAATTATTCAGCCATATCTTCTTGTGAATGTCTTGTATTTCTACTTTCACCAAGAATAAAAAATTGATGTGATATGTCACGATTTTTGTATATCTGGCATTTGCTGTTAATGTTGCTTAATTGATTAATATAAAATATTGTTACAAATAAAAATATTTCACATCATTTTAATAAAGAAGACAATAGTAGCAATCCTCTTACTAATCAAAGAAGGAGAAATAATGGAAAAGTTCTTGACACGTATATCTATCACTGAGTTCAGAAAAATAAGCAAATAATATCAAAGTTCTATGAAACAAATTCCAGATTTCCAACAGTCTCAGGGATATGTGTTTACCAGTTTGTTAAAGTCATTATCAGGTCAGCCTAAACTCTGTTAAATAATTTATTAAGAGAAAAATTTTTTCCATTGGGATTTTTTTTATCTCCAGTTTATCAACCTAAAAGAAACTCAAAATTAAACTTAATCCTACATTTGAAAGTCAAGCACAAATCTGGATGAAGCATCTTTCATTGGTTTTTGGTGATCAGAATGACATAATTTTCTAAACTGGGGGAAAATTTTTAAGAATATCTTGAGAAACTGATCTGTGGCTAGACAAATAATGAGCTCATGGGTCAGCCTTTTTCAAGTTCTTCATATCGAGTACACCAGTACTTTTTCCCCACTGTTTATGTCGTGAAGTAAAGAGTTAGTCTCCTTGTGCCAATGGTTCTGGAAGCTTATTAGGAAAATAATCATGAGAGAAAAACAGAGGAGGTTATAAAGTCCTTTAAAGCTAAAACCAAATAAAAAGAGTATTGTGAATACATTTGGAAAAGGGAGGCATTGGGCAGTGTTTGTGAAGAATATCTCACTGTAGAATCATTTTCTTTCTGTCATATTCTAAACTCAACTTCTACAGCTTATCATCAACCCCTAAGTCCAGGCAGATGTTAAAGCCCTTTGTTGTGGCTCTCTTGGACTTTGCTTTAAGACATAGAAGAAACCAATGTCTCCCAAGATGGACCTACAGGATTCAGGCTAATGCTACAGAGGAGACTCAGGAACAACTTGATAAATTATAGGATGCATCTTTCATGTCCTCTAATTCACAAATAATATTTATCAGCCCCATTTTCAACATGAACATTCTGAGTTAATCCAGGCCAACAGGTGTCTACTAAGCATTTTTCTGACTATAGAAATTCTGAACACTAACTTCTGGAGACAGTGGTTTCTGAGAAAGCATGCTTGTTTGACAACTATCGTCCTCTAGGTTTTGTGAGCAAAACCAATATAATCAATACATATATATATATATATATATATAATATATATAGATTATATATATATATCTTTACCTCTTTGTGTTTTACTTAAATTCATGGATAGATGATGGCATTTTCCTTCTGTGTTCTACCGACCCCTAGATGATTTGATTCTTGTCTAACTTATTTCTGAACCTTCGTCCCTTTATCACCATGTTCATTCACGTGCTCTGCCTCTTCCTCATGTAGGCCAGGCTGACCTCTGTGGTTGAACAGTTGCAGTGGTCTTTGCCCTGGCTGGAATGTTTTGATCCTCTCTCTAGTCCTACTCTTCTCCAAACTTAGAATGTTTTCCAGATGCTGAAGGTGGTTCCTTCTCTTCACTCAACTTTAGCTTCACCATTTTCTTCATTTATACCAATAATTTTCATTTATACTAAAAAAAAAACCAGCTCATCCTGATGAACCAATACCCTTTCAACAAAATTATTTTCATCCTTCTACCTTATCATTCTTACAGCATACCACCAAGTGAAACTATTTTACTACTGTATATACTTTTTCTGATTGCTAGTGATTGATCCCAGAATCTTATTCACTCTAGCAAGCACTCTATCACTGACTTACTATGTATTTATTGTCTGTGATCCTCAGTGAGACATGAACTCCATAAGGAGTGACTTGAGGGACTTTTTAGAGTGTTTCTTTTTTCAAGAAAATGGAACAATGTTTATCTGTGAGTCGAATGATTACTGTTTTAAGTAATTGTATCAAGGATTCTTAATAAACTACAATATAGACAACTATAAGACTCTGTAAGGCAACTCAAAAACTAATTAATAAATAAAGTCAAATGTTCAATAACAAGTTAGAAGTCATAAACAGAAATTATCAAGCTGATAATGGAAAATGTTAAAGTACAGTAGGCAACACCAACATAAAATTGGCTTAAGGGAATGAAAAATTTATGAAATCAAAGAGAGGCCATTTGATATGTCAAGAGGAAAAATTGTAATAAAGAATATCTGTAACATGTGTGTATATGATATGTATATATCATCAGCAATACCTCACTTTAACAACAATCTGGAGGGAAAGGGTTCAACCTGTGTTATAATTTAGCTAATTATTAAATGAGATTTTGTGTTTGATTTTGAACAATATCTGAGGCATTGTTAGAGAAGAGAAGGTTCTACTTCAATACAAATGGACTCTCTTAAGCCATTTAGATAATAATTAAGAGGAGATTTAGAACATTTAAGCACATTCTTTTTATCATTACTGTAGAGTGGCACCATAAACAACCAGTGAAGATGACTACATTCTAGGCTGGAGAGATGGCTCAGCAGTTAAGAGCACTGGCTGCTCTTGCAGAAAACCTAGGTTTGACTCCCAGAACCATCACAGTGATTAACAACCATCAGTAACTCCAGCTGCAGGGGTCTGATGTCCTCTACTGACTTTGGTGGACACTCCACAACACATGTACACTTACATACATGCAGACAATACACTCATACACATAAAATAAAAATAATTAAATCAAAAAGGCTGCTCCATTCATTACCTTTCCAAATTATAAAAGGTTCTTACACATACTCATTAAACAAATAAGTGCATGGATACAGTAGTTACTCTTGCTTCTTCATTGTTTCACAATGGTGAAAAGGGCTCAGATTTTGAAGGCAGAGCTATATTTTAACCTAGCCCCATTTATTACTAGCTTTGAAAATTTGGGCAATTTACCTATTTTTGTTTCCTCGTCTTTAAAATCCAAATACTAGTATTTATCTCTGGGTCTTGTGAAAATTAAGGAAGATAAAAATATAAAGCATTGACTAAAATATTAATCCTAAGTAAATGGTTAATGAACGTCAATGACAAAGTCCTGCTTCTGTGGAGGACATTATATTTGAAAAGATCTCAAGAAGAGACAAATACTTTTCTTAAGTGTTTGTTTCCTATTATTAAGTACACAGATAAGTGGTTTCTTGATAACATCTTCATACATACATGTCGTTTCTATTTGCTAATATTCACTAATCATCACCCTCCCTCTTTTGACCCTTTTACTGCCTCCCACTGATCACTGCCTTCCCAATAGTTCTTGTGCTTAACAGCTTCAACTGTCAACTTGACACACCTGGGAAGAGGTAACCTCAACTGGAGAATTTCCTCTGTGGGGTTGGCCTGTGGGCGTGTCTGTGAGGCATTTTTTTGATTGTTCTGTGAAATTGGTGGCCCAGATCACTGTGGGTGATGCTACCTCTGTGCAGATATATTTTTTCTAGCTCTTATATATATGAGAAAAGATGTGATATTGTCTATCAGTTCCATGCAATTTACCATAAATGACATAATTTACTTCTCCCTTACAGCAAAATAAACTCTATGATATATATGTGTATATATACACATATATGTATATATACATATATATATAATATGAGATTTCCATCATATAAACCTATGGATGGACATCTAGGCTGCTTCCAATAGCTTGGTAAATAGTGCTGCAATAGACATGAGTGCACAAGTATCTCTGCACTATGCTGACATAGATTCCTTCATGTAAATACCCAAAAGTGATACAGTTGGATCACAGTAGGTCTATTTTTGGTTTGTTTTTTAGGAACCTCCATAACTTATTTTCATATTAGCTGCTAAAGTTTACATCTTCACCAACATTTGTTGTCATTTGCTTTCTTTTTTTATTTTTAATTTTTTTTTTAATTTTATTTATTTCCGTATGTGTATGAATGTATTGTCTGCATGCAAGTCTGTGCACCCGTGACGTGCAATGCCGCGGAGGTCAGAAGAGGGCGTCGGACTCCCCTGGAACTGGAGTTCTCCTGGAATTGGAGTTTCAGACGGCTCTCGGCCGCCATGTGGGTGCTGGGGATCGAACCCGGGTCCTCTGCAAGAGCGGTCGGCGCTCTTAACCGCTAGGCCATCACTCCAGCCCCCATTTGCTTTCTTTTTGAAACAGGGTTTCCCTATAGCCCCAGCAGGCCTGGAACTCACAGAGATCCACCTGCCTCTGCCTCCTGAGTGCTAGGATTAAAGGTGTGCACCACCACACCCAGCTTAAGGATGGTTATTAGCTGCCATGTGGGTGCCGGGAATCGAACCCAGGTCCTCTGCAAGAGCAGTCAGCGCTCTTAACCACTGAACCATCTCTCCAGCCCCATCATTTGCTTTCTTGATGACAGCCATGGATCAAGTTGAAACTGAATTTCAATACAGTTTTAATTTGCATTTTTCTGATGGCTAAGAGTTGTGAAAAACTTCGTCATATGTTTATTATTCATTTGTGTTTATTCTTTTGATACACATTCATTCATTTGCCCATTTATTAATTTTATTATTCAGGTTTCAATGTTTCATTTTTTAGCATTCTATATCTTCAAGACTGGAATCTCCTAGTAGATGTACAATTGGCAAAGACTCTCCCATTCTTTAATTAATTAATTTATTTTTTTATCAAATCTAGACCCGTGTCCCCCCCATTCCCCCACCCCACCAGAGCTCATACATTCTGCCAAACATGCCCTTCATCTCCCCCTCAGTCCTTCTCAATATTCTCCATGTGACTCTCCTATTCTTTAGACCATCTTTTCATTCTGCTGATTTTCTCCCCTGTTCCACCAAACATTTTTAATTTCATTTAAACCTATCTGACAATTCTTGGAATTATCTCCTACACTAAGGTAGTCCTTTTCAGAACTCCTTGTTTGGGGTTTTCAGAGGCCCAGCAGGTTAAAAGCGACGTGAGTTTTATCCCAGGGACCTAGGGGAGAACAGACTACTGAAAGTTGTCCTCTGATCTCTTCTGTGGCACACACGTGCACACATACACACACACACCATACACACACAATAATAAATTCCTTGCCTATATCATGAATTACTTTCCCTATTTTTGCCTCTAGCAGTTTCAGAGTCTTAAGTCTTAGATTAAGGTCTTTGATGCAGTTTCAACAGATTTTTGTACAGCATAAGATAAAGGGTTTAGCTTTATTCTTTTACATCTTACACGTTCACTGTTTCCCGTACCATCTGTTGAAAAGTTTGTCTTGTTCCCAATGTATGTTTGGGCACCTTTGTCAAAAACTCAGTCATCTGCCACTGCACGGATTTATTGCTGGGTCTGTTTCAAGAAGAGACTTGAGGATATTTTACATCTTGCTGACCACGAGGCAGCTGCCATCAGTGTGCTTTCTGGCAGAGAGGGCTGAAATCTCCTTAAGAAAGGAGCTGAATTAACCATCATCCTGCCATGTTTGGAAGATAGTTCACCAGTGGAGAAGGCTAGCAGGAAATAGCTTTTGTAAGGGTGACAGACATCGAATTTTTACCAAGAGAAAGTCCCCTGGCTTGTGCCTGGAAGGCCTTATCCAGTAACGTTTCCTAGGTGACTTTACCACAGTTATGTAGCATCTTTGGAAGAAGAGAAAATGTCAGTCTCCTAGAGTTGATGGCATTTACTGAACTACCTTATAGCATCTAACTTGAAATATATAAAGGCTAGTTTACTACATTTTGACAAGAATTCTACTATACAAATAGTCATATAAGGCTAATGGGCACATTATTTTCATCATAGAAAATCATGGGACTCAAATTTGCATTAAAATTCTTTAATCAAGATCAGAAAAATTGAAAATTTATCAATAGGATTGGAACACAGACTTTTCCATTTGTATCCCAGAAAGGATAGTACCCCACCTCCCACCTCCCTCTTTATTTTTATGTTTTTATGTTTTGACCTATAGATGCCTAAGTTGTATTACACATACCCATAAACAGGAGCCAAGGCATAAGCTTTCATTAAATTTACCCAAACTGGTCCTCATTGACTGTATGCTACTTATTTGGGAAGGAAATTTAAGCTTAGTTCCTTTAAATCCTTTTTTTTAATACATTTTTTAAAATTATTTATTTCTATGTGTATGAATGTACTGACTGCATGTAGCTTTCTGCACCCATGTTGTGCAATGCCGTGGAGATCAGAGGCGGGAGTCATATTCCCCTGGAACAGGAGTTAATGATGTTTCCCAGCCACCATGTGGATGCTGGGTATCTAACCCAGTGCTCTTAACCGCTACGCCATCTCTCTAGCCCCTTTGCTAGGACTTTGAAAAGACATATGTTTACAGCTTCCACCCCCTTTGGTTTCCATAAGTCTGTTGTGATCAGGCTTTCCCACATGGACATATGGGCATATTTTGTTTTGTTTGATTTTTCTGGATGATTTGATATCAGTTCTATTCTTTTTCTTTTTCTTTCTCATTTTTGTGACAGGGGTGCACTCTCATACATGAGGGCGATATACACGTACATACACATAAAAGTAATAGATTACTGAAATATTCCCTATGGGGACCAACCAAGTTGACCTTGAACACACAGTGTTGAGCGTGTATCTGC
>VZQC01001118.1:1592239-1690893 GCA_009823505.1 Rhizomys pruinosus | reverse complement strand
TAGACTGTTTTCTTCTCACCCACTTGTGCCCCTTTCCCAAAGCCCAGGGAACAAACTGCTGAAGAGGAGGCGTGGTAGATTGTAAGGGCTGTGGAGAGATAGGGGTGAATCATGAGACTACAGGAATATAGTCTGGACTCCTGATTGATCAACATGTCTGTGCATACAAGCTTCTCCAACTGGTCTATGGGAACCTTGGGTTGTTCAAAATTTGGACATAGATACTTGCAAAATGCACCAATTACCTGATTGTATGACATAATGAGTGACGTCAATGCTGTCTGCAAACAACTGTGTCATTGTATTGTAGAATTCCTTAAAAAAATTAATTAATTAATTAATTAATTTTAAAAAATGCTTTAATCAACTGACTGAAACAGTGAACTTCTGCTCAAAACAGTCAACTTCCTCATGGAGAAGATTGAGAAAGATTGAGAAAGAGATGGAAAAAAATGCTTTAATCAAAGAAAACTATCCTTGTCAAATGTCATTAGATATGCATGTAAAAAATGATATGTTCATCTGTACTACCAGATCCTTGGACTAGTGCAAAAGGAATTCTACCAGTTTCACTCTAACTCCTTTCTGTAAATTTTTTCTCATATTCCAGCTAGGGCTGCTGTTAGAGGTCTTAATAATTTATACACTTGGTTCTTACTAATTCAGCTGGGTCTCTAGAAAGAGAGGATCTGTCCAAATACTCAGTCTTATAATAATAATCTAGAATGTGTTTTCTATAATTAAATTATCAAAACATCTTACTTTTAAGGTAAGCTCTACTATATCTATGTTCCATATTTATTCCTTTTAACATTTTATTCATTTTATGTGTATGTTTTTGTCTACATGTATTTAAGTGCACCCATATCATACAATGTGTGCAGAGGTCAGAAGAAGGTATTGGATCCCCTGGAACTGAAGTTATGGACAGTTGTTAGGCACCATGTGAGTGTTAAGAATCAGACCCTGGTCCTCGGCAAGAGCAACCAGTGCTCTTTGCTGAGCAATCTCTCCAGCCCCCATATTTACTCTTGGTATCTGTGATTTAACTGAAATCTGCCCATGATTATGTGAGTAGTAAGAGTTTGTATATATTATGGCCATGTAAAAAGACTCTAGCTTTGAGACCCAGTATGGTGGCACACACCTTTAATCCCAGTGCTCAGGGGGCTGAGGCAGGCAGATTTGGTCTACCTAGTGAGTTCCAGGCCAGCTGGGGCTACAGGAGGCCTGTTTCAAAAGAAAAAAAAAAACCTCCAGTTTTCTCCCTTCCAAGTCAAACACCAGGAAGAGGTGCATTTTTCTTGAGGGAACGATAGTTTCACTATGAATGGAACTGAGATATGTCATTTGCAGATGTGAGTCTTTAAATTTCAGCCATAATTACCTGTGCTTGCTTTCTCTCTGCCAGAAGTAGGAAGTTCATCAACCCTGGTTATCAAGCAGAAGCTCCACTGATAGGCATGTGAAAAATACCATCACTGTGGAAATCCAGTGAGCTTTTTCAAACCATTATGACAAATATTAAAGATGAAAATGTCTAGATTTTCCCCTGGTGACATGTGGTTTTATGCTAGCTTAGAGCTATCATGTTCATCATCTTTAAAATAAAATAATTGAATCCAGAGATGTCTTAAGTTCTTCCAAGTCACAAATTATCCTTATGAAGTTGCTGATGATTTTCCTGGGCTCTGTCTTCAAGTTGTTCATCTTTACAAATTTGTGTTTCTATTCAGCAGTCTATTCAGATAAGTTTTTGATACACTTATTTTCTGATCATAGGACTGTCATTTTGAAGATTTTTTTGGTAAATGACTAGTTTTTCTGTAGTATAAAGTAAAACTCATAGATGGAGGCTCTTTACCATTGTTAGAAACTATTCTTTATTATTATTAATTTATACATATATATTTTTTATCAAATCTAGACCCATGTCCCCTCCCCACCCCTCCAGAGCTCATTCATTCTGCCAAACATGCTTTTAATCTCTTTCTCAGTCTTTCTCAATATTCTCTATGTGGAAGTTGACTGTTTTGAACAGAAGTTCACTGTTTCAGTCAGTTCTTTGATGCAGTCCCTTCTGTTGTTGTTGTTGCTGTTGTTGTTGTTTCCAATATGCATCACTCCCAACTGCTTTGGACAAAAGCTCAAGGGGCCATGCACAGGAAATACTTACAACTAAGTAATTGGCACTAGCATCCACAGATGAGGGTTACCATTGGTCATTTGTTCTTCTGGGACTGTGTTACTTCACTCAGCATGATGTCCTCTAGCTCCAGCCATTTTCCTGCAAAGCTCATGATGTCATGGAAACTATTCTTTCCCTAGGCAGTAAGCAAACCATCAAGGACAGAAACCTCTTAAGTAGGGGATGGCTGCAACATTGAAACACACTGCAGACAAGAAAATGTCCCTATGAGAGTGAACATATATGGCACTATAAACTGCAGAGAAAATAATAAAAATGCTTATTTAAAGTATACTAGTTTAGCAACCACTGGAATATATTCATGAGATACAGCAATTAGACATGGAAATTGCTACTTTACATAGAAACTTTATGGAAATTAGCCAAATAACTGATAGAAAAATACCACTTCCTTATTCTTTATGAGTTTTACTGAAAACTCAAAACAATCCTCACTGAGGAAAAAATAATGAATAACTAAGCTCCAAGCATTGATTCAGAGCCAATTTTCTCTCTACTATCCCAGGATACAGAATACAACAGGGAACAAAGTCAGAGCAAGCATAAAACACAAAGTGTCCTTTCCTGGCCTCAAATGACTGACATGCAGCCAAATGGAATCTTACCAAACTTTCTAAAATGAGTAGCATTCTGTGAGCACTGTGGTGTGAGCACTGTTTCCCTGGGGACTTTATGAAAATGAGATGTCTATCACAGGTTTCTCTAAGAAAAGCCCTGACCCAAAAACAACTACAGAAAAGCAGACATCTAAGAACAGCTTACACTAAAAACTTGAAATTTCCCCAAAGATGATCATAAAAAAGAAATTAGAGTTTATTGAATGTCTATGATTCATTCTTTCAGCAACATTTATTGGTTGTAAATAAAGTGCCAAGAATTGTGTTAGACGCTTTGAGATGAACTGTCTCCTTTAGTCAGCATCGTAAGTACAGATTAATTTATAATTCATGACTCATCTAGAGTCACTCAACTAACAGAGCCTTTTATGCCAGAGTTGTTTGAGAGTCAGCTGCATGCTGGCCTTTTCTATGTCCTGAGGCCTACCATAAGTATTGGGGAGCAGGATGAGAATACAAATTAAGGTCATTGTATCAAATGTACAAAAACTTAAATTCATAAACATCAATGTCCTGAAGCCAAGTCATAGGCTTGAGAAAGCTGATTTTATGCCTATCTTTCCAAATTCACATTCAGTAATATTTACCGAAAGGGTGAAATAGAGAATAATAGATTTATTTTGACCTTTGACCACAATCAGCAGTAAGCCTTAAAATGGATTGGACATTTGCTTCTGTGTTTATTTTTCAAGAGACTCTTGTTAAGCATTTACTACCAAGCACTGCTTATAAAACAACTGTTGAATAAATTTTATGCTCCAAACTTGAAAAAATACCTTCACAATAACTTAGAAGACCAAACTTAAATTTATTTCCAGATCCCTTATTGTTACAGGACAGAATTTGGCAGACTACAGCCTCAAACCCTAGCTGCTTCTACTTTTCATCAAATACAGTTTTTGTTAAGTGCTAGTAAGGAGTTCAGGTGAGCCCATCTGGATGTGCTAGCACATTCCTCTACACTTCATCTATCTGGATACCACACAATCATAGATGTGCCCTTGACCATCCTCTTTGGCACATCTACTAGGGGTAGAGGACAACTTCAGTGAGCGGGACAAAGGGAAGGGATACTCAGACCCTCAGAGCAAACACAAGTCTTTAGTGGTATGAAAAAAATCAAGTCATGGATCTCAGAACATTGGATAGAATAGAGAAATGGTATAGACCCTGGTGTAATGGGGGGGGGGGTCTGTGAAAGCACAGGGTCCAGACTACAAGTCCCTAGTGCCTGATCCAAGACTGGTACTGAATACAGGACTTCCAAAGCCCTCAGGAGCACCTGATCCAGTGAGAGATGATATAAAGTAAATTATTTTAAACATCAAAGTGTCTATGTTAACCATCCCTCTTTTTAGACCAAGTAAAATGATGTTAATAATTTTCATTTTTTGGATGGTTGACATTTTCTCAGTCAGAGCCTCCTAAATTATTGAAGATTCAGTGACTAAAATTTCAGACCTTGGCTACTAATTTTAATTAACAAAATAACTACTATTTATTGATCATGAAGTATTTGTTGTTGGAAAAACTCAGAGCAGAACTTCCCATTTGCTGCAAGTATTCTTTCTTCTTTGTTTTTTTTTTAAATTTTTTAAAAAATTTTATTTATTTTCATATGTGTGTGAATGTACTGTCTGCATGCAGATTTGTGCACCCATGTAGTGCAATGCCTCGGAGGTCAGAAGAGGGTGTTGGATTTCCCTGGAACTGGAGTTACAGATAGCTCTTGGCCACCATGTGGGTGCTGGGGACTGAACCCGGGTCCTCTGCAAGAGCAGTTGGGGCTCTTAATGGCTAGGGAATCTCTCCAGCCCCTGGAAGTGTTCTTTCCAACATCCAGTAGAATCCTTTGGCAAATTCTGGACTGGCCTGGCTCCTTGCTCAGAGCCCCGTCACCATGGATAAGCAAAGCATTGCTCCTACTACCTGAGAATCAGAAGCACATGGGCAGAGAGCCATCCACACTGCTCGAAGGGCATGGCAATGGTTACATATGTTTGTTCCTCCTACCATTCAGGGACCACTGTACTCTCTCTCACTCTGTCTGTATGAAACTCACAACACTGACATCATTTGCTGTTTCCTGAAAAATACATTAAAAGGTATATGTGAAATCAAAATGAAGATTTTTAAAGTTTAGCACAAAAAGTTCCAAACCCTCAGAAAATATGCTTCTTTAATCCTGAGGAAAAGTTCAAAACAGTTATTTATTTTAGTTAAGATATAGATTAAAATCCATATTATGTATATTTACATTGTATAATGTATTGATGTAAGTGTACAAATGTGAAATTGTTAAATCAAGCAAGTTAATAGATCCAATACCTTCCAAGCTCAGTTTTTGCTGTGAGAGTATTTAAGATCTACTCTCTCTGCAATCTGTAAGCAGATAATGCTTCAGTAACTAGGTTCACCTGTAGAAGAGATCTCTTATACTTACTCCATGTGTCTAAATTAAATGGTAGTTTGGTGAAGAAATCCCCTACTGTGACCTCCACCCCTGGCAACCACCATTCTATCTTCTTAGTTTCTAAGCTCTTGACTTTTTTAAAATCCTACATATAAGTGAGATAGTGTAGTACCTGCCTTTGTGTCCCTGGCTTTTCTTTTAGCATAACATTTGTATTAGTCATTTTTCTGTTACCATGATGGAAATACCATGACCAAGAGAACTTATAAAAGAAAGAGTTCATTTGCATTTATGACTGCAGGGGAATTAGAGTGTGTCATGGCAGGGAGGCATGGTGGCAGGAGGTACCGGAACAGGAGTAGAATGCAAGGCCTCCCAGCTTCAAGAAGGCAAAGGAAGCAGAGAGTGACTGGAGATCCTCAAGGCTTGAGAACTGCCTAAGCCCACCTCCAGTGATGTGCTTCCTCCAATACGGCCACACCTTCTAAGACCTCCAAAAACAGTGCTATCAATTACTTGGAGCCTATGGGAGACATTCTCATTCAAACCGGCACAGCGTTCTACAAACTCATTCATGTGAGTGCCTCCTTTTGTAGTAGTCCAATGTGCGTCTTCATGCATCTGTTGATGGACATTTAGGTAGATTTGTTTTTCTTAGGTGTTATGAACAGTACCACAATGACGTTTGTCTTTACAATAATAAATTGATATAATTCCCAAGACAGCAAAAACAAGAAGAAATGGGATTACATCAGACTAAAAAGTTTCTGCCATAGCCAAAGAAACAATCAAAAAGAGTAAAGAGGGGGCTGGAGAGATGGCCTAGCGGTTAAGAGCGCTGACTGCTCTTACAGAGGACCCTGGTTCAATCCCCAGCCCCCATATGGCGGCTTAGAACCATCTGTAACTCGAATTCCAGGAGAACTCCAGTTCCAGGGGAATCCGACGCCCTCTTCTGACCTCAGAAGCATTGCACGACACGGGTGCACAAACCTACATGCAGACAATATATTCATACACATAAATAAATAATAAAATTAAATAAAAGAGTAAAGAGATGAAAAACAGAATGAAATAAAATATTTGCAAACCATACATCCTGCTTGGTTTTTATCCACTTGACATTACCTATAGTTACTTGGGGAGAGAGAATCTCAATTAAAGAATTCTCTCTCTCTCTCTCTCTCTCTCTCTCTCTCTCTCTCTCTCTCTCTCTCTCTCATTGGCCTGTGATCAGGTCTGTAAGAAATTTTCTTGATTGATGATTGATGTGGGAGGGCCCAGCCCACTATGAGTACCATGTTGTGATGGTTAATCCTGGGTGTCAACTTGACTGGACTAAGGGTTTTCTGATTGGACCGCCTCAACCCGGATGACCCACCCTAAATGTGGGCGTTACCTTCTGCCAGCAGTCAGTATTTAAGGCCAAGGCAGAAGGAGCTGGTCCTTTCCTTTCTCCTGTGGCTTACCTTTCTCATCTGGTGAGTTCGTCTTGCTGCTGTGATCAACCTTTTGGATCCCAGCGTATACTGAGACCAGCAGATCTCCTGGAGTACATTCGGGCCTTCAGCGCTGGATTGGGACTACTGAGACATCCAGCCTTGCGGACTGAGCAGTTCCTGGATTCTCTCGGCCTTTCCAGTGTGGTGCAGCTACTGTTGGACTCCTTGAACTCTGTCACGTGAGCAAATCAATAAATTGTATATAGCTATATATTCGTCCTGTTACTTCTGTTTCTTTAGAGAATCCTGACTAATACACATGTCTAGGCAAATGGTCCTGGACTATGTAAAAAAGCTGGCTAGGCAGCCCAAGCATGGTCACACATGCCTTTAATCCTAGCACTTGGGACGTAGAGGCAGGCAGATCTCTATCAGTTCAAAGCGAGGCTAACCTATATAGTATGATCCAGGCTAGCTGACTATAGGGAGACCCTGCCTCAGAAAAGCTCCCCCCGCCAAAAAAAAAAAAGCTACCTGAGCACAGGCAGGAAAGTAAGCCAGTAAGCACATTCATCCCCGGTTTCTGCATCAGTTCCTGCCCTGACTCTGCTCTGACTTCCCTCAGTATGACTGTTACCTGGAAGAATAAACTGGAATTAACAGTCCCCTCCCCAACATGCTTTTGGTCATGGTATTTATCATAGAAACAGAACGCAAGCTAAAACACCAGTTAAGTGTTCATATCCAAAATATATTTGGACTTCAGCACAATAGCAAGTAAACAAATAGGTTGGTTAAAAATAGGGGGAAGATTTAAATAGTAATTTCTCGAAATGGACACTAGGCAGATGAACTGTGTTCTAAAATTGACCTGTTTTCAATAACATTCTTAAAGCTGAAGCTGAATTTACCTAATCTGCTTCAGTAATGGCTAGCAAAGCACATGGTATGAAGTGAAAATTACTTATGTCTACTTCAGTTATGTCATGAATTATTAAGGTATTAACTGATTTTTTTCTGGCATGTCTATAACTTTCATTGCTGTGGGTTTTAAATGCTGACAGCATTTAGGATTGTATTCCACGTACACATCCTCCTTCTGTGCATGGAAATAAAACCTGCTGTTATTTTCCTGGATACTGGGCATCAATCATTTAATGTACATATCGGGAAGGAATTCAGGTAGGAAGGTGACGGTAGATGGAGGGACACAGTCGATACTTTACTATGAAATCAGCTGACAGAGCATCACTGAGGAACGAGGCCATTAAAGTCACAGAAAAGGGAGTTGTGGAAAAGAAACCATAGAGGCGGCTGCCTGCAAGTTGGACAGCACTATCTCTCTTCAATTAAGTCTTTTGTTTCTTTTTGTCTGAGTCTGTCTCCCAGCAGAGAGTCCTTGGGGCAAGAAGCAACAAGTAGCAGACTGGAAATGCATCCCTATCATCCTGGGACGGGTGGTATTGGTGAGAGGAGAGCAGAGGGCTCCTGATCACTTTCCATGTGTTTTGGTTGCCAACAGAATGGCAACCCTGTTAGGAACTGGGTCTTCGAATTTGCCCAACAAATCCTGCCGTGTACTGGTCCCTCCCGCAAGCAAAACGCCTGTCAGCCAAGCTCTGGATCCTGGCACACAACCCATCCTGGCCTTTCCCTTTTGTTGCCCTAAGGGGTACGTGTTGTGAGTCAAATCACTGGGCAACCAAGTGTGTTCAGGAGGGCCCCAGGCTGTCTAGCAACTGCTGTTTACTCCAGCCAAAACTGCCGAGAAAGGAAGGGTACAGGATAAGGGAAGCCAATCCTAGCCTTCTTACCAGCCTTGTACAACTAATCAAGTTCTCTCCAAAGCCACTTATATTGGAATATTCTACGACAAAGTAGAAGCCACCACGCCTGAGCTGAGGTGAGAGCTACCGGCCCCTCCCTGCTGAACGCACATGCTCTCTCCAGCTGAGTTTTGTAATAGAAGAGCTGTCACCAGGAATAGGTGGAAAAGTAGAAGCTTGTTCAGCTGCTCCTGTTACTGAAGCTGGCGCAGGGACAGGAAACAAGACAGGTGAGAAATGCTTTTCCTCCTCAAAGGAAAGATTCCAGAATGACAGCAAAGCTTTGCCTTCAGTTGTTGGGGCTTACGTTTCCAGAAACCCGTTAAAGTACTTTCTTTTGCTCTTTCGCCTATAGGTCACAAAAAGCTCTTTACTTTCCTTTGTTGTTGCTGTTGTTGTTAAACTTCCAATCAACCTTCAGAAATTGCTACACATTCACATCAAACTATCCTTCCCCATTCGCCAAACCTCATCTGTATCTGGGGGCAGGGCCAAGGCAGAGCAGCCAGGAACAGAAAGACTTCCAAAGAAAGTACAAGTGCAGCCTAGAAACTGGGGGCAGGTCAGTCCTGGGAGGTGCCTGGCCAACAGGAGGTTTCGTCTCCAAAGGAAATCTGGGATCGATGCTGAGGTTCCCTTTACTTGGTAAGTTATTGTGTGATTTAGTGCCCAAAGAATATCCGATAACAGGAATGATGAAACTCAAATTTCTCCTATGTGAAGGCTCCCTGGATTAAGCTGTGTGGTCAGGGGCAACACAGCCCATGGGCTGCAGGGATGAGCCATCAGGAAGCTGAACTAATCTTCATTTTGGAATGTCGTGGACCTGATTGTTTCTTGGCAGCTACTCTTTTCCAATTATGTTTGGCTTAGTCTGATCGTCAAATTACTTTGCAATCCCTAAACTGATCCAGGAAGTCCATAGAGGAGACAGAGGCAGCACTGTCTACCAAAGCTGGCTGAGCATGATAGAAGGAAAGTTCTAAGGAGGGGGGTTCTTTTTAATGGTCTCTGAATGATCCACAACCCAATCCAAAGGAAGATGACTGCAGTCTAATCCTTGGCCTTTGGTTGAATCAGAAAAAAAAAAAAAAAAAGTAGCGGGTTTCTTTAGAATACTGGCTAAGGCCACACTGCACACCTTTATTTTTTTATCTCTTAATGTAGCTCAAGAAAAGATAACTGTACGTGATTTGAATTAATTTCATTTTAAAAACCCAAGAGTTTTCAAAGGCAATGTATAGTATGGTTCAAAGACGTTAGAACTCTTCTAGTACTTTGATTGTATTAGATTAGCAAGAGGTTTGATCATTTCAGTTCCTATTTTTCATTTCTTATTGAAATATAGTAATTCTACTACAGTGCACTTAATATTTCCTTTTTACAAAGTATGAGGAAGGCTTTTTGAATGAAATCTGATACTTTAAACAAGATAGCAGCAGAATTATGAACTTAGAAGAAAGAGCTGATTTTTCTAATGGCTCCCTGAAATTCATGATTAGCATGAGAATATAATCACAAATGATCATGTGTCTCGGCCACATACTAAATCAATTTAAAAATAAAATTTGGACGTTTTGAAGCCTTTAAAGTAGAAGTCCATAGGTGGCAGGTGGCATGAGTTTGAGTGGGTATTATTCCAGTAATATTAAACTTCGATATCACTTAGCCTCCCAAAACACAATGTGGTCAACTTTAGTCTTTCCAATTAGATATTAATTTATATGAGTTAAAGGTTGAAATACAAAATACTAAATTTTAAAACTTTATGATGTAATGCTCAGAAAAACCTCTTCTTCTCATCCTTTTTCTCCAAAATTAAATGTCAGCGGTAAGGTTAACTAATAACAAAAGACCTCAAGACTGAACTTGTATTTTTGTAATACTACTTTGATAAATTGAAATTAATACCTGGAAAATTATTCAGCCATCACTCTTACATGATAAAATATTATGTAGAAATTCCTATTTCTTCTGCTTTTAATTCAAGTTCAATTTTACCTCCTCAAGCTCAAAATCGCCTCTAAAAAGGTGTTGAGAGGCCAGGAGTGGTGGAGCACGCCTTTAATCCTAGCACTTGGGAGGCAGAGGCAGGTGGATCTTTGTGAGTTCCAGGCCAGCCTGGTCTACAGAGCAAGTTCCAGGCCAGCTGGGGCTACAGGGAGTCCCTGTCTCAAAAAGACCTTCCCCCCAAAAAAGGTGTTGAGAATAGTATTCTCAGGATTCTTGAAGGAATTAAATAAGGCTATTGCCTAGAAAGTATCTATTAGGAACCAGAACAGTAATTGCTTAATAAACCCTTTAATGCACATAGCTCGCATGCATGCAATTCACACATTTCCTTCGTTTTGATCACCTTCTGATTCTAGAGGCAAAAAAATCAAAGGGATTACTGGATCCTGCTATATAACAGCAAGTCTGATAAATTATCCCGAGAAAGAAAATATGGAGATTCACAAATACTGTTAACTGATGGGTCCATGATGGGTCCATCTTTTGCTGTTAAACTATTCTCTGGAATTAGGGTAGATTAGCCTTCTCCTGTTTAGTTATTAATCTGCAGTTCTAATTTTACACATAGTAACTATGAAGTTCCTGCAGCATTTTGTCAATCCCCTCCAAAGACTGTTATTCAAATTAATTAAGCAGGGCATGATGGTACATTCCTTTCATCCTAACATTTGGAAGGCAGAGGTAAACAGGTATCTGTGAGATTCAGGCCATTCTGGTCTATAGAGCAAGTTCCAGGCCAGTTGGGGCAAAAAAAAAATTATAGTTAATATTTCTGTGTTCTCTTTTACTAGAACAAATATTTTCACTTTATTTGTGTACATTAATCTAATTAACGTAGGTTTGGAGCAACTAGCAAAGTGTTATCTAGATAAAAAAAATTACTCCCAAAGTCTCCAAGTTTCTATTTTCTCCGTCTGACTGTAACAAGGGCACTGAAGGCAGTGATATCAGTTTGTTTCTCTGCTTTTATTTCCAAAACCAGTTCACTAAATAAACTTCAGGGTTGTTTTCTTGACTTTACAAAGCAGGAGAAGTCACTGACAATTTTCAGCATAAAATTAAGTAAAAGAAACAAAGAGGAAACCTATACTATATCCCTGAAGTAGATTCATCTCAAAAACCATTTAGTTATGCCTGACAGAATTCCCGGATAAAGTTCCTAACTCTTAAAAGGGAAACATTGGTGGATGATTAAGAAGACAAACATACTCAAAATAATACAGTGAAAAGAAAACTATCCCATCAGATAAGAGGCAGCCAACTCCAAGAGCTGTTTTATGAGACAGGCAGAACTACTACTCCCCACCACACCCAATATAATGCTTCTTAAAGTTAGAAATAATTCTACAGAAAACATAATAAGAAGAATTACATAAATATTTTGATCTTATAAGTGGAATGCCTACTGTTTTTCTTTGCTTTGGAGAAGAACAATAATTTATCCATGAACTAAATTCCATAGGCTTCTACTAGGCTCATTTGTAAACTGCGTGAGTTAAAAACAGACTTCAACAACTCATAACTGCACAAGCCTATGAACTTTCAGAAACAGTTTTCTTTTAAATATTTATGGTCTTGGATATTTTTCTTTACAATTTGTCGTATTTATCCCAGTAAAAGTAAACCATGAAAAGTTAAGATAAGAAATGATTTTCCTGTTTCACCATGGTTTTGTTGGGATTGCCATTTGTGTTTTCATCTAGCTAAGAAAGAGACTGGGACAGATAGAACAGCCTGACCAAATTCCTACCTAGATGCCAAAACCATTCGACTAAAACCCATCTTTGCTATTCTTGCCCATGCTCCCAAGTGCCAGGGCAGCCTCCACTCTGCACAGTCATGATGTCTCCAGTTCTCCTGCTACATTGTCTCAGATTATGTATCTATTTAATCTGCTGGGTTATAGGGCAAGTAAAGTCTCCCTTAATAATTGGAAATGGACTTTTCCCATATTAGTATTTATTTAATAGGCAAAAATGGACAAAATAAGCTAGGTGATGGCACTGTACCTTCGATCCCAGCCCGTGGGAGGTAGAAGCAGATGGATCTCTGTGAGTTCAAGGCCAGCCTGGTCTTCATAGTGAGTTCCAGGCTACATACTAAGACTCTGTCTCAAAACAAACAAATAAGAAAGAAAGAAAAAGAAGACCACGGCTCTGACATGATCAGAATCAAAATTTTTGGTCGTAATCGTGAGAAGCAGTCTTTTCTCTCAAAGGTGGTTACCCTACCAAAAGGCCAATATTCTATATTGTGAAACTCTTGTGCTTGTTTGACCAATTCCTAGGTGCCAAATATTGACATTTGACTTTCTCTCACACCCTTTTCCTTCATGTGGATAATGAGTTAATCAATCACCATCCGATTGTGAGGTCCAGCTCCAATGGAATGAAACACAGTCGACACAGTGAGTTAAGACAAAAGCCAAGTGAACTTCCCACTCCTATTTACACCTTCAGTTCAACTGCTTTATAAGAGAAGGGAAAAGAAAAAAAAATCTCAAAACATGCTGAAATGTGATGAGTGTATGTCGGGGTGGATGTCTGCAGTCCTGGTCACTTCAGCAGGCAGTTGCCTCATCGTAGAAATATAATTAACAGAAGAGCACAGTGCCGGCTTTAGGCACAGGAACCATGTTCAACATGACCGAAAAATGTATCTCACAATGTGTGTCCATTAAGTAACAATGTTTCAAGTTTCAATTGGAGTAACAATACTTTCTATAATCCTAGCACTTGGGAGGCAGAGGCAGGTGGATCTCAGTGAGTTCAAGGCCAGCCTGGTCTACGAGTTACAGGACAGCCAGAGCTATGTCTCAAAAAGACCAATATATATATATATATATATATATATATATATTATATATATATATACTATATATATGATGTTGTGTGTGTGTGTTGTGTAGGAGAGATGGCTCAAGAGTTAAGAGGGCTTATTGCTTTATCAAAATGCCATTGTGGGTACCCCAGCACCCACAGCAAGTAGCCCCCAAACACCTGCAACTCAAGCTCCAAGGAATCAGATTCCCCCCTCTGGCCTCTGTGGGCAACTATACATACATACATGCACATACACACACATACACGCAAAGTAAAAACTAAGTCTTCAAAACTTAAACATTAATAAACATATAATGGAACATGAGCTGAGTTTGGAACACATGGAACTCAGAAGATAAAAATAAATAAAAACAATTTGTTTTATTTTAAAAACAGATTATATTTTTTATTATTATTTATTTATTTTTGTATGTGTATGAATGTACTGTCTGCATGCAGGTCTGTGCACCCATGTCGTGCAATGCCGCGGAGGTCAGAAGAGGGTCTCGGATTCCCCTGGAACTGGAGTTCTCCTGGAATTGGAGTTACAGACGGTTCTTAGCCGCCATGTGGGTGCTGGGGATCGAACCCAGGTCCTCTGCAAGAGCGTTGGTGCTCTTAACCGCTAGGCTATCTCTCCAGCCCCTAAAAACAGATTATATTATCATCCAGGTGTGACCAGCCTTTTGGCATTGTGACGCGACATCACCATCTATAAATGTGCAGGCTGAGTTCAGAGTTATCCTGGGATGCATGTAGGTTGGACGTGCCTGATAGCATATTTCCTCTCCTTTCTACAGCTTATTACAGTAACTGCAACAGAGTGTTTAAGAGGGGCAATGAGTTATTGCATATGAAGCTTAGAGCACAGAACATAATATTTACTGAACTGTAGCAGCAATTCTGCTGAATTCTGACCTCTGCGGAGGTCAGAAGAGGGTGATGGATTCCCCTGGAACTGGAGTTACAGACGGTTCTCAGCCACCGTGTGGGTGCTGGGGATCCAATCCGGGTCCTCTGCAAGAGCAGTCAGTGCTCTTAACTGCTAGGCCATCTCTCCAGCCCTGGATTCTATTTTCTAAAGAAGGCCAGGTCTTCCTCACCTGATCACCGTCTGCTGCCAATATTTCCTCAGCTAAGGTTGGGCTCTGCTACCCATTTCTGCAGTTCTGTGCTGGGTTTTTTGTCCAGCTGAGCTTGCATGGGTCTTGTGCATACCAATGCTGTAGGTTCATATGAACAGGGTCCCAGGAGCTTGTAGGATTCATTTCCATTTGGTCTTGCATCACCTCTGTGGCTCTTACAATCTTTCCACCCCCTCTTCTTCAATATTCCCTGAGCCCTGGGTGGGTGAAGCTGAATATGGTTTGGTCATTTAGGGCCTTTTGAGTTCCTGGTCTCCTGTTGCATGGAAGAGCTTCCTTAACCAGTGTTAAGAGGTAGTTAATGCCTTCTTGGGCCATTATTCTATGATGTTTGTGGCTTATATGTAGAGGTTGCATTGTAGATGTGTTATTTAGGCATAAGCAATTCACAGACCATGTCTGTGTGTGTCCAGTTGTAGGACTCTGTGCTATTCTCATCCTGTGCAAAAGAAGCTTCTTTGCTGAGCGGTGTCTGGGGTATTTGTCTGTAAATATAAGGATACTTCTTTTGTAGTTAGTAAAATGTTACCTTAGCCTAGGAATGTGTCAACCTTGGGGAATTGTTTAAGATCTATGACCTCTCCAGATGTGTGCATCTGGCTATGTTAACAATACCACACATGAGTTTCCTTCCACTGACTGGGCTTTAGGTCCAACTGGTTAGCCACTGATTTCCCCAAGATAGAAGTGCTGCTATTCCACCAATGTCATATGTTGTGCTGATCATTGACATGGATATTTGGTCTTGAGGCTGATGTTGGACCATTGATTGATGTTCTCTGTTGTGGCTTATGTAGTGTTCTCCAGAGGTATGAGAGCTAGCCTTCAGTGTTGGTGGCTTCCAGGTCAGATCCAGCTCCATTGCTCAAGATCCGGTCACCAAAGCATGTCCTGTGTTCAGCAACAGGGTCTCACCTTCAGGTTCTGGGAGGCGATCCCGGGCTGTGGCAATAGCCTATGTAATTTGGGGAGTCTCTTAGACTACCCTGACCAACTACTCAAAGGAAGATTTCTCCTGTCTGGCACAGTTTCTTGATATGCTGTACTTCTGACCACTATCTCCTTATTTCCCTGTCTTTGGGGGACTATTCTACTCTCAGATACTACGAATTCAACCTCTTAGAGTCCACACATTAAATATCATATAGTACTTATCTCTCTATGCCTGACTTATGGCACTTTACACAGTGCCTTTTATATTTCTCCGTGTTATCACAAATGCTCCTCCCTCCTGCCTGGAATCACCACTGTTCTCTCAAACTGTGCATGTGAGAAAATCTACCAGCAACCATCTCCTATCAAGAACACTGAATGTCTGAATGTGCTATCTATTCCATGGAGAAACTCATCTCTTTTTTTTCATTTTTCTAATTTTTTATTTTCTTTTCGATTTGACAGTCTATTTTTTTTTTT
The DNA here is from genome assembly GCA_009823505.1 of Rhizomys pruinosus. Taxonomy (NCBI): domain Eukaryota; kingdom Metazoa; phylum Chordata; class Mammalia; order Rodentia; family Spalacidae; genus Rhizomys; species Rhizomys pruinosus. Next base: position 1,674,993 of record VZQC01001118.1, on the reverse strand, counting down.
TGGTCTTTTTGAGACAGGGTCTCCCTGTAGCTCCAGCTGGCCTGGAACTCACTATGTAGACCAGGCTGGCCTTGAACTCACAGAGATCCACCTGCCTCTGCCTCCCGAGTGCTGGAATTAAAGGCGTACGCCACCACCCTCAACTTGACAGTTTTTAATGTATATGACAGAGTACATGAAAGTGGACTGGGGAGCATCAAGGGGGGATATGTAGGTCAGAGGTGTCTAAATATTATCAAAATATATTATATGAAATTTGTAAAATTTCAATACAATTAATAAAACAAAACAAAAATTTTATAAGAGAAAGCTGTAGGGAACTTACACTTTCTATACTATTTAATACATGATTTATAATCTGAGTAGGAGTTGCTATTTTTTATTGTTTGTTTTTGATTTGGGGTTTTTTGTGTTCTTTTCTTTTTTTAATTTTTATTGAACTTTTGCAGATTTCATACAACATTTCTCGATCAAATTTAGGCCCATTGCCCTTCCATGCCCCCACCCCCTAGAGTCTGTGCATTCTTCCATACATGTCTTACATCTTTTTCCCAGTCTTTTTTAAATTTTTCGATGCAGAAGTTTACTGTTTGGGGCAGAAGTTTACTGTTTCAGTCAGTTCTTTGAACAAGTCTTTTTTATTGCTGTTGTACCCTTTAATTTTATATTATTCCAAAATGTGCATGTATACACTCTACACATATACAACATCTGAAAAAAAACTATAGGTTAATTCCAAAACATGTTTAGGGATTCACCTTTTAAGAGTAGAGTTGCATGCAGGTAAAAAGAAATATTACTTTACAATTCTAAATTACATAGCAAGTTGGTGTATGCATTAGTGTACTTTTTATAGTAGCACCGGGTATTATATTTACTAAAAAAGAAAAATACTCAGTTTGTCTTAAGGATTTGGTGCTAGGATCCACAAATGAAGGATACCATAAATCGTTTGTTTTTCTGGGACTGTGTTACTTCACTTAGCATAGCGGCTTCTAGGTCCATCCATTTACCTGCAAAGTTCATGATGTCATCCTTTTATACTGCTGCATAAACTCCATTGTGTAGATGTACCACATTTTTTATCCACTCATCAGTTGAGGGACACTTGGGTTGCTCCCAGCTCTTCACTATTGTGAATGATTCTGCACATATCTTTACAATAGTATGAGTCTTGTAGGTATATACCCAGGAGTGATAGGACTGGATCAGGGGATAGGTTCATTTTAAGTCTTTTAAAGAGTTCTCCACACTGCTTTCCATAGGAGTTGCACAAGTTTGCCTTCCCACCAGCAGTAAATGAGTGTTCCCCCTTTCCCCACAACCTCTCCAGCATTTGGTATCTTTTGTTTCCTTGATCATAGCCAGTCTTACTGGGGTAAGATGAAATCTTAATGCAAGACATGTATGGCAGAAGGCATGAACTGGGGTGGGGCAGGGTACAGGGAGAGGGGAATGTATCTAAATTGGACTGAAAGGTAATGTATGAAATAAACAAATCATCAATAAAAGTATTTTTTTAATGATGAAATCTTAAAATGGTTTTAATTTGCATTTCCTTAATTATTAGCAACGTCAAACACTTGAAGGTTTCCTCCCACTCTGTGGGTTATCTCTTCACTTATTTGATCGTTTGATCATTTTTTTACCTATACAGAAGCTTTTGAGTTTAATGAGGTCCTGTTTGTTGATTGTTGAGCTTATTCCGTGTGCGGTTGCTGTCTGATTTAGAAAGTATCTTCCTATGCCTATGTCTTATAGGTTACTGCCAAGTTTCCTTCTATCATTTTCAGAGTTTCTCATTTCACATTGAGGTCTTTGATCCATTTCGAGTTGATTTATGTATAGGGTGAAAGGTAGGGGTTTAGTTTTATTCTTCTACAAGTGGTGATACAGTTTTGCCAGCACCATTTGTTGAAGATGCTATCTTTCCTCCATTGAGCATTCTTGGCCCCTTTGTCAAATAAGAGGTGGCTGAAATTGCATGTGCTCAAGTTTGGATGTTCAGTTTTGTTCCATTGATCTATGGGTCTGTTTTTGTGCCAGTACCAGGCTGTTTTTATGACTATAGCCCAGTAATGTAGTTTGAAGACTCGTATAGTAATCCCCCTTGCATTGTTCTTTTTTCTCAGGGTTGCTTTGGCTATCTGGGTTCTTTTGTTTTTCCATATGAATTTTAGGATTTTTTTCCAAGTCAGTGAAGAAACTCACGGAGATTTTAATTGGGATTGTATTGAATCTGTGTATTACTTTGAGTAGGATGGTCATTTTTACTATATTAATTCTTCCAATCCATGAGCTTGTGATGTCCTTCCATCTTCTGGTGTCTTCGGCAATCTCCTTCAAGGGTTTAAATTTTTTGCTGTAAAGATCTTTAATGTATTTGGTCACGTTTGTTCTGAGATATTTTTTGAGGCTATTTTGAGTGGGATGGTCTCTTTGTATTCCTTCTCCAGTTGCTTGTTGTTGGTTTAAATTTGCTTGTTCTAGGTTAATTTTGTATCCTGCCACTTTGCTGAAACTATTAATCATTTCTAGGAGTTCTCTGGTAAAGTTTTTAGCGCTCCTTGGATAAACTATCATGTCATCTGCAAAAAGGGGTAATTTGACCTCCTCTTTTCCAATTAGTACTCTTTTAATGAATCCTAAACCCAACAGACAAGATGAAATAACAAAAATCAGAGTGGAGATCAATGAAATAGAAACAAAGAAAACAATACAAAGAATCAATGAATCCAAGAGCCAGTTCTTTGAAAGGATAAACAAGATAGATAGACCTCTAGCCCAGTTAAGCAAAAGAAAGAAAGAGCAACTCCAAGTCAATAAAATTAGAGATGAAAAGGAAAACATCACAACAGATAATGAAAAGATCCAGATAATCATATATGAGAATACTTTAAAAACCTATACTCTAGTAAATTTAAAAACCTGTTAGAAATGGATGAATATCTGAAAACATGAAAATCATCAAAGCTTAACCAAGAAGAGATTGACAGCTTAAACATGTCCATAACATATGAGGAAGTTGAAACAGTAATTCAAAACCTCCCAATCAAAGAAAGCTCAGGCCCAGATGGATTTAAGGCAGAATTCTGTAAACTGTTTAAAGAGGACCTACCACCATTATTACTCAAGTTATTAAAAAGGATAGAAACAGAGGGAAATCTCCCAAATCCCTTCTATGAAGACAGCATCACTCTAATACCCAAACTAGGCAAAGATACAACCAAAAAAGAAAACTATAGACCCATTTCATTAATGAATATAGATGCAAAAATTCTCAACAAAATACTTGCAAACCACATACACCAAAAAAGTCATCCATCATGACTAAGTCGGATTTATACCAGAGATGCAGGGATGGTTCAACATACATAAATTAATAAATGTCATAAACTACATAAATAGGCTGAAAGAAAAAACCCACATGGTTATCTCAATTGATGTGGAAAAGGCCTTTGACAAAATTCAGCATGCCTTCATGTTTAAAGTCCTAGAGGGAATTGAACTGAAGGTAACATTCCTCAATATATTAAAAGCCATATACACCAAACCCACACCCAACATTATTCTAAGTGGGGGAAAATTAGAAGCATTCCCCTTAAAGTCAGGAACCCAGAAAAGCTGCCCCATCTCTACTCCTTTTCAATATAGTGTTGGAAAGGCTCACTAGAGCAATAAGACAAGAAAGGGAGAAGCTGATCCTAAGACTCGACTACCACTCTGTTCAAACTCATAAGCTAAATATCAAAATTTAAACTAAATTATAACTTTAATAATTCTTTTGGTCTTTTTGAGATGGGGTCTTTCTGTAGCCCCAGCTATCCTGGAACTCAGTATGTAAACCAGGCTTGTCTTGTACTCATAGAGTTCAAGATGCCTGCCTTTGCCTCCCAAGTGCTGGGATTAAAGTCCTCTGCCACCATGAGCAGCTACTTTAATGATTTTTTTGAGACAGGGTCTCCCTTTAGTCCCAGCTGGCCTGGAACCCACTCTGTAGACCAGGCTGGCCTTGACCTCACAGAGATCCACCTGCCTCTGCCTCCTGAATGCTGGGACCAAAAGCATGCAGTTCTTAGCCACCATGTGGGTGCTGGGAATCTAACCCAGGTCTTCTGCAAGAGCAGTCAGTGTTCTTAACCGATGAACCATCTCTCCAGCCCCAATGATTTTTTTAAAACAAAATTATAGGTGGGAGTTCCTAATCAAGGATACACATAAGGCCCAGTGAAATGTGTCTCTCCAATTTAGTGATTAGGTAATTCTACTTGATATGTGGAATAAAACAATCATCTAAAGACTTATACCTTTTAATACCATGGAGAGAATTAAGTCATTTCATACTGTATGAAGTTATCCTATAATTTCTAGAAAATCATAAAGCTATTTTGTCTTGCTTGTTAAGCCCCTAGTGTATTACAGTGACTGATATACTGAAGGGATTTTGTAAGCAGTCAGCATCTGCCTGCCTGTCTGTCTGTCTTCCTCCCTTCATTGCAAGGCAATGCAGTTTCCTTTTTGCTGTCTTATGCCACCTGCTCTTTCTTAGGAAAGAACTTTACACATTCTACTTTTTCCATGTAAAGCCCATCTTTCCATTTAAAAGCTGTATGAAGGAAGTTAAGTTTATATTATATTATATATAAAGGTCATATATATACATATATATATATAGTCATTAATGAAATCAGGGTTGACCTTGAGTTGTTAAGTCCAATTACCACAATCCCTCTCTTCCATTTGATCTATTTTTCTGTAATTATTGTATGGCTACAAATTTGGTGGTTTTCTTTATAAAAAGTCATACATGCACATTTAATTAAACTGAAGATACATAAAATTACTCCTTAAAAACTCAGGAACAACTAACAAAATACCAAAGTTCACTATATTGAAATTACTGGGCTGGCTGGGCCTGGTGGTGCACGCCTTTAATCCTAGCACCTGGGAGACAGAGGCAGGTGGATCTTTGTGAGTTTAAGGCCAGCCTGGTTTACAGAGAGAGTTCCAGGACAGCTGGGGTTACATGGAGACCCTGTCTCGAAAAGACCAAAAAAAAAAAAAAAAAAGAAGAAGAAGAAAGAAATAACTGGGCTGGAGAGATGGCCTATCAGTTAAGAGCTCCAACTGCTCTTGCAGAGGACCCGGGTTCCATCCCCAGCACCCACATGGCAGCTGAGAACCGTCTTTAACTCCAGTTCCAGGGGAATCTGACTCTTCCAACATGACATGGGTGTGCAAACCTACATGCAGACAGTACATTCATACACATACAAAAATAAATAAAATTTAAAAAAAGAAATAGCTAAGGCAGAAAATCTCAGAAGACAAATCAGCTTAAACCCCTTGCAGGGCTTAAGAATTCTTATATTACACTGAGAAAATGTGCTGTCACAAGTAAAAAGCAAAAACCAGAAAAGAATCCACACCATGTTCTGGGTCACAACACCCTGTAAATAAGTTAATTGCCTTAATATTCCCTTTGTGGCAATTGAGAATTGTGGGAGCATTTTTGTTTCAAAGCCAAGTGCAGCTGGCATCAGTTAACATAGTAGAGGCATAGACTGAAGCTGGTGTTCCCTAGAAGTGCACTTGCTCACCCTGTGTAAGGCCCTGGGATCAATCTCCAGCACTGAAACAGAAAGACTACACTTTCCATTTGTAGCATAATTTATTTTCCACAGGTTTTATGCAAACATAGTTATAAACATGCACATATGATTGGTTCTGACTTTATCATCCAAGATTTCTGAAAGAAAAACAAAGAATTCTTTTCATCTGAATTCTGATGCAGCATTTTTTATCTTACCATTAGTCACTGTGTTTCTGTTTACAGCATGTTAAATACTCTAATCAGAGCAAAGGTCCCAGCATGGATCAGTCAAACCACAGAGAAGAACAGAGGCCAGAGTCCACTTGGAGTACTGGAGAGGTGAGGTTCAAGTACAATCTGCCTGCCTACTGGTTTTAACACTGGTTTGTCATAGCAGGTAATTGACAGGATTTATCCTCAAAGATCAGCAACATGCACTGTGCCATCCTAAAGGCAGAACCAGTGGATGGGGCTAATTTGCTGCAGATCCTCTGGCAGGATGGGGCCGAGTCCCTCTACCCAGCAGTGTGGCTGAGAGACAACTGCCAGTGTTCTGACTGCTACCTGGATTCAGCAAAAGCTCGGAAGCTTCTACTGGAAGCTCTTGATGTGAACATTAGTATTGAAGACTTGTCTTTTGACCGAAGAAAGGTAATTACCTCTAAATGATCTCTCCCTTCTCTTCCAAGTTCAATAAAGGGGCTAGTTTACAATACTATTTTTTTTTTTGTCTTTTTGAGACAGGGTCTCCCTGTAGCCCCAACTAGCCTGGAACTCAGCATGTAGACCATGTTGGCCTTGAACTCACAGAGATCTGCCTGTTTTTTTGCCTGTTGTTTTAGCAGGCTTAGACATCAGGTGTAGACCCTTGGCTTGCAGGGGGGAAAAGTAAAGTTTAACTGAATTCCTTGTTCACCTTAAACAGCATTCAAAAGAAAGGAATATAAGAAAACAGAAGTATAGAGCTATATAACATACAAATAAGTGATATTTGCTTTCTGTTATAAGGTTTATATCACATGGCCCAATGAGCATTACAGTGAATATGAAGCTAACTGGTTGAAGAAAAGATGCTTCTCCCAACAGGCCAGAGCAAGACTCCAAGGAGAACTGTTTCTGCCAGGTACCACAATTATGGTCTTCAATGTATACAAAAATCTTGTAGTAAAGATGTTTTGAAAACTCTTTTCTTCTAACTGAATGCATTTACAGGCTACAGTTTAATAATCTGATATACTTATATATTCTATAATGATAAAATCAGTGTAATGAATATTCCCATCTCTTTCTTACTTTCTTTTTCTTTTAATTTTTTTTTATTATTTATTTTTATGTGTATGAATGTATTGTCTGCATGCAGGTCTGCGCACCCGTGTCGTGTGATGCTGCGGAGGTCAGAAGAGGGTCTCGGATTCCCCTGGAACTGGAGTTCTCCTGAAACTGGAGTCACAGACGGTTCTCAGCTGCCATGTGGGTACTGGGGATCGAACCCGGGTCCCCTGCAAGAGTGTTCAGCGCTCTTAACCGCTAGGCCATCACTCCAGCCCCTCTTTCTTACTTTCTAAGGATTTGCTCAGCAGCAATTTCAAACCCCTATATCTTGGTTAAACTACCACACTAATTTATGTACAATGTTTAATATGTTAGCAACACAGATCATTTGGATAAAACTGCAAAAGAGAATAGAAAAGTTCTAAACTGTTGATTTTCTAAAGCAGTAAACAGTAAAAGTAAAAAGACATGTGCTTCTCTCATCTGACGGTAAGGCTGGCAGCCCGAGATCCTCCACCAGTGACTCCCACAAAAGAGCAGGATGAACCAGAAGTAGGCATGACCTTTTCACAATGTTGTCTAAAGCCAAATCAGTACAAAATCAACAAAGCCTAAATTCCTAACCTGGTGTAGACAAATGGAATACTGTGATTCATGAAGCTGTGACATAATGATCAAAGAACTGAGGAGGCTGGTGAGAATGAGTGCTCATTCACTACCAGAAGCATGTTCTCCAGGAAGAGTTTATATGGATCTTGAGAGGACAGAAAAATACTTAGAAATCACAGGTGCACAAACCTACATGCAAAAATAAATAAAATTTTAAAAAGAGAAAATGTTCAAAGAATAGATTCAGTGTAAAGGGAAGACTATTTCACAGCTAACAGATAAAATAAATGTTAAAAACAAACAGGCAAGTATAGATACAACTTCCAGAGGCTGAAGAGATGGCCCACCATGGCCAAGAGAATTGACTGGTCTTGTAGAGGACCCAGGTTCGGTCCCAGCATCCACACAGCAGCTAACAACCAAACGCATCTCTAGTTCCAAGGAATCCAATGCCCCGTTTTCTCTCCCATAAACATTACATGATCATGGTACACATACATAACATGCAGACAAAATACTCATACACAAAATACTCATACACATACATAACATGCAGACAAAATGCTCATACATAAAATAAGTTAATTAATTAATATAGAACTTCTAAGAGATGCACAACAGTAGAAACCAAGCAGAAGCACTGGGGTGGCTAGGGGAGTCTCTGACTTACTCTGTTGTCCTGAAGATCATTGCACATGGTTGTGTGAGTTAAAGGCAAACTTTAACAGGATTTTTGTTTGCCTGTTGGTTAGAACCTTGGCTTCTACAAGCATACTAACAAGGCATATTTCCTAGGGCATTCTCTCCCACTCTTAACCAGATTTATCAGCCTTCCATCCCTTTCAGCAAGCCACCACATGGGGGCGGGGGGGAATTCATCCCACGTCTCCTGGGAACTCTAAGTTATATACTAAATAAAGGTTTTTATCTTACTAGTTCCAACTCAGAAATTCTCTAATGTGAGCTAATTCTCTGTGATTTTAATGCCAGTCTTACAGCTCACTGGGCATGGAGCAGTTACTTATTAATCAGCTTGCCAGATAGCTTTGCTTTTTTCTGTGGATATCAATAAAAAGGTATAGTAACTTCTCCATTCTCTTTAGGCACAGACCAGTCTTGTGAAGAATAAAGTCCTCTCATTGCTTAACAGTCACAGTTGATAAGACTTGTTTTAATGTTTGCCTGAACCACCCAGAATCTGTTCCTCTTTATCCAGCCCTGCTAGCTGGTGGAATATAGATGGGTGTCGAGGGACAAATATTTTTCCTGCTTTCCTTCAAATAGTGAATTGCCAGATTCTTCAAGGAGTCTCCAGTTATACAACTTCTTAGTCATTGTGTTGGTCAAATAGCAGAATCTCAAACATGCTATTTTCTATTCATTTTAGATTTCTTCTGGCATTCAAAACATGTTTAACTCCAATATAATTTTGTATTCTGGTTGGATTTTGCTTTCACTTTCTTCAAGATCTCCTTTAGATTATTTTATGAAGTAGAAGCCAGCATTTTATTACTGCAGCTTATGCTTTTATGCACTGAGAAAAGAATGGCCACCCTTCTCCATTAATATCTCTGACAAGTGAAGTTTTATGGTTTACATTCCTCGATGCTATTGGGCAGTAGCAAAATGGAGATGGATGATAGTTTACTCCGTTTAGTGGAAAAAGCTGGTCACAATGACAGACTGAAAGCATGAACACCAAAGATCTGGATGCCAGGTAGACACTGGAAACTATTTTTAATGATTTAAAACAGGAGCAGGTTTTGTTTTTTTTTTTTAATTTTTTATTTATTTCTGTATGTGTATCAATGTACTGTCTGCATGCAGGTTTGTGCACCCGTGTCGTGCAATGCCGCGGAGGTCAGAAGAGAGTCTCGGATTCCCCTGGAGCTGGAGTTCTCCTGGAATTGGAGTTTCAGACGGCTCTCGGCCGCCATGTGGGTGCTGGGGATCGAACCCGGGTCCTCTGTAAGAGCGGTCGGCGCTCTTAACCGCTAGGCCATCTCTCCAGCCCAAGAGCAGGTTTTTTAAATATATTCTCGAACTGTAAAGTTGATGAGTAAAAGGAAACTAATGGACCATATATTGAGATATTCGTTCTATAGCTTTTTGTCCTATAGAATTTAAATCTTATTTCCATATGTATTTTCAAACATTAATACCACAAAACATGTAAACAAAATGAGTTACATTAGGGAAAGGCTTTTGTTTTCAGTGCCAGTAGCAATAGTCCGCTTCAGCCCTCTCCTTGGAATGAGAGCTACAAGGCTTATAAAGTCTGGAGTCCAGATGCAAACCACTTTTCTTGATCTTCTGTTGGCACAAGTTACTGAACACAAAAATGAAAAGACAAATGATAATCACTGTGGACAGTCCCAGACTGTTCTCCCAGAACTGAATGGAAGATGTGGAGAATAACCATTCCCTCACATGTACATTTGGCAACTGTTCGTGCAGAGAACTTTATAAGGAAGTGCCAAGGTAAAAGGAAAAAAAAGCCTGGACATGTAAGACATTGAGTACATTAAAGGTACATCAAGAGCATGTGTGAAGGTTAATGAATACATAAAGCAAAAAACTGAAGAAATGAGAAGCTGATACACTAAATGTTGAAGAATCCATTTGTCAGTGATAGAAAGTAAGGATATCTCCACAGAGGAGGGCAGGTAGGAAATAACAAAAGCATAAAATGGGATAGATTTAGCCAAGTATATTGGTTTGATACTTGGGTAGTACTATTTGCTAGGAAACATATGTCAAAGGCCAAAGTAAGCAATGGCTTATGTGTACTGATTGGTCCTTGCCTTACAGGCAGAGTTTTTCCCAGCATAGAGCTCAGGCATCTTGGTCCATTAGTTCCTCAGCTGATTCTTGTCTTACAAATCAGAGATATGAATTCAAGATCATTCCATGCTTAAGAAGGTGATTGCTTTAAGTCTGCCTTATCCTTGATCAAGTTCATATACTTTCTCAAGTGCCTCCAAGTCTACGAGTGTCTCCTACTCATATGTCCCTCTCCCTCTAGTGTGCTGCTTTGACCCTGTGCTTGCATTTATTTTACAGAGAGTAGAAGGATCAGATCACTGTGTAGAAGGGCAATGGTCATGGCAGTGTGCATATTGGGTGGACCATATGGAGAGTGAAAGGAGAAAGGTGATAGCATGGCCAAGGAACAGTCAGTGTTCTAGCTTATTTTCCATTACTGTGATAAAACAAACCAAAACCAATCTGGGAAGGAAAGGATTGATTCATATTACTCTTCCAAATGACAGTCCATCGCTGAGGGAAGCCAAAGCAGGAGCTTAAACAGAGCAGGACCCTGGAGGCAGAAGCTGAAGCACAGACCATGGAAGATGTTACCTATAGGCTTGCTCCTCTGGCCTGAGCTCAGTCTCCTTTCTTATACAACCTAGGACCACCTGCCCAGGCGTGGCTTCGCCCACAGTAATCTGGGTCACCACATACGTGACAATCAAGAGAATGCTTCACAGACACCACAGGCCACCTGATAGAGGAATCTCTCCAGTTGAGGTTCCCTCTTCCCCGGTATGTCAAGTTGACAACCCAGCCCAACCATGGCAGTCATATAGGAGACAATAAAGCCGAAGAGGGAGAGATGATGGGGTAGATTTTTCATTCAAGAGAAACACAGACCAGAAGGATAGGGGGCTGCAGTTCCTATTATCTAGTATGTACCAATTTAAAACTTGATTATGGATGCCTGTTATATAGCCATTTCCAAATAGGAGAATGAAAACCAAGAGCTTTAAAAGAACATTACATGAAGTTTGGGCCAGTGAGACAGCTCAGTAGAGTTGTGCTTGCTGAATCCACCCAATGCCAGAAGGAGAGAACTCTCTCCACAAGGTTGTCTTCTGATCACATACATGCATGGCACTTGCAAAAGTTTACACCACACACACACACACACACATAAATTTTTAATATTTTAAGTTTTTTGAGACAGGGTCTCCCTGTAGCTCCAGCTGTCCTGGAACTCACTATGTAGACCAGGATGGCGAATTCACAAAGATGTGCCTGCCTCTGCCTCCTGAGTGCTGGGATTAAAGGCGTGCACCACCACTACCAGAAAACAGGGTTGTTTTATTTTTGTTTTTCTTTTATCTTTTATTTATTATTTTTATTTTATGTGTATGAATGTATTGCCTGCGTGCATGTAAGTGCACCCATGTTGTAAAATGCCCATGGGGGTCATAAGAGGGCATCAAATCCAGGAAGTTGAGTTACACAGTGTTGTTAGCTGCCATGTGGGTGCTAGGGATTGAACCTAGATCCTCTAGGTGAGAGCAGCCAGTGCTCTTAACCCCCAAGCCATCTCTCCAGCCTTAATTTTTAAAAACAAGATTTTATATGATAATATTTAGCTTCCATGTAAATCTTCACATTATTGTACACTCATTTTTATTATTTTGAGATACAAAATTGCCAACATATAATTGCCAGAGCTAAAAATGGAAATGCTATATAGTACCAAAATATATAATAACCCAAGTATTTGGTCTTTTATGATTAATGTCAAAGTAAATGAATCCTGTTTTAAATACTTTCTCTTTGGTTGTTACTAAAATATTTTATATTACTCTCTAACTTCAATGTCATTTATTATTGAAATTTGATATATTTAAACAGTGATAACTTAAAGAAAATCTTTTTCCACCAGCAAGATGGTCTGCTCAATTTTCTCAGCAATGGAAACTGAGAACATCACACATACAAAAGCATTTACTCATGATTGCATATGCCACTTTTATAGCAGAGCCTGCCTTGACCATGCACTTAATCAGATTATAACTCCCCAGTCCATAGCTATAATCCCCTCTTTGTTTAAAAAGAACATGCCTCAAGAAGTGAAAACTCTCAAGGAACTGTGAGGGCCCTCTAAAATCTACTTGCTTTTCACATATTGAGAAAAAAAAAGAGTTCTTTCTTAAAAAGAAGTGTGTGTTTACTTGAAGATTTTCTTACAGTGCAGAAAGTATATAGTTGGTTTACAGCAAAGGTCCATTTTTACAGAATCTTGTCAAAAGCAAGAATCACATATGTGTGATTCTTTTCTTTTTTTTTTTTTTTTCTTTGCCAAAATAAGATTTTATTTGGAAAGTCATCAGACACCAAGTAAGGAAGAAGACCTGAAACTGTGCAGATGTAGATTTTAAACCCCACCAAAGGGCTTTCTCATGCCAAAAGGTTGTTTTCTTTGGTAACTCATATTTTTAGCTTCCTGTAGAAGAGACATTTACCCATGAGCCATCTTTTTTTTGTTTGTTTGTTTTGTTTTGTTTTGCAGAAGAGAGCTTTGTTTCCAGGAAACTGGAATGGAAGAGATGGGTACTTTTTTAAAAAAACATCAAGGTAGATCTAGTATGTTCAACAAAATGGGGGGGCGGGGGTGCTAGGCCAAAGGTAAAGTGGAAAGGTTTGGGCCTCCTGCTAAAGCTCTTGCAGCACACAGTTCCTCCTCTGGGCCTCCATCTTGAAAGGAAGCTCTGTAAATCTCTGCCGTTTTAATGTTGATAGCAATGCCATAAATGATTGGAAAGTGGTTTTCATTTTCTTCCCAGTCATTTAAATTCTGTCACACATAATGTCACTAAGTGAATATCGTCATCTTGTTGGTCAAACTCACTAAGAAGTTGATGAGTAAGTTTCTGAGACAGCCATCTGTCATCACTGAAGCCTCCCACGAAGTGCACCTCCAGCCTTCCACACTGAGCCTGGTCAGTAAAGGATTGTATGGAGTGCATGATCAAGGGGACCTCAGCCTTGGTATCAGTTCCATCACAATGTGTCAAACAGGTTTCCCCATTACCTGTGTGCCTTGGGACCACAATGTGACAAGAACCCAGAATGGAGACGGAGCCTCCAGGGGCAGGTGTGCTCGACTGAGGCAGCTGCACTCGCCGTCCCTCCACCAGCAGCGCCGTCCCGATTCTTTCTTTTAATTAGCAAGTAATGCACACAGTACACATACCTAACTCCGTGAGATACCTACTCCATCTCTAAGCCACTTCCATTCTTGAAAAGACGTGGGAATCAGTGACAGAATATGGGTATTTGCCCCCCCTTATTCTCTCCAGGAACCTAGTTATGTTATCTCTATCATAGTCTGGCCATGGACCACCACCTCCAGTATCAACCTTCCCTAGAAATCACTGCTATCACATCTCCCACTTCCACACCCTTCTTCCATCTTCATATGTTTAAGCATTTGCTATGCGCATCACTGAGATCAGTGTTAATTATTGCCCTATATAATCCTACCAATAACTCTGAAAAGGCAACTTTATTGTGAGAACCATTCCACATAGCAGGGAAGGGTAGCTAATGGAAATTAAAAGCTAGTTGAGAGAGACAAGAAGTAATAGAGCCAAGATTCAGCCAGGCAATATCTGACCAGGGAATGCCTCCTCTTTGTTTTCACAGTGATGTGTGTGTGTGTGTGTGGTGTTCCTCTCTCTGCCACTACATATGATGCATTGATTGGTCACTATTTGTTACATTAGACAATTGAAAGCTAGAGAAATACCTACTTCAGTCATTGATTTAATTGATTATATACCATGTGCTATTCATTTATTTATTCATCCTAAGACTTTGGCCCTTAAGGGTTGACATTATTTTGCAGAGAAAGAGGCCAAAATTAAGCAGATGTATCTAAAGTTCATCCAGAAGTGGTAAGCACACAGACAAAGGAAAGTGGTTGGTGACTGTAGTGGTGGAGTAGATGGGCTTTCTTTCCTGACTCCTATTATTAGTCCTATTATTTTGTCTCCGAAAGAAGAAAGAGTCCAAATAGGAGAAGGAATACCTGAGTCCAACTCGTAGGAAGAATTATGGGAAATTTGAGACTAGAGACTGTAAGAAATAGCTAGAAGACTTTGTGGTATTATTAACCAGACATGTGTGGTCATGGAAAGAGAGCAGTCACCCTGGACTATTTTTACCTAGCCTTATTAGTGGCTCCAGATCAAAGGGAGATTTAGTCAGGAAGCAGGGCCACTGTGTTCCTTAAAGACGTCCCCTCATTTAACTTCCAGGCTCTGTAAGTTATTTTCCATGCTGTGCTATCCAGAAGAAGAAGTAGAACTTAGTTTCTACACTCCTGAAGTTCTTGTACATGGGACACATTCAACCCAAATCTGATCCTTGAACCCTCCAGTCAATAGCTTTAACACGAGGTCCCTGACCTGCATCCTTGTCCCTATATGAACTTGAGAATTTTGCAACAGATCAGTTTTAGAAATTAAGTATGTGGGTGCTGGAGAGATGGCCTAGTGGTTAAGAGCGCCAACCGCTCTTACAGAGGACCCGGGTTCGATCCCCAGCACCCACATGGCGGCTGAGAACCGTCTGAAACTCCAATTCCAGGAGAACTCCAATTCCAGGGGAATCTGAGACCCTCTTCTGACCTCCGCGGCATTGCACGACACAGGTGCACGAACTTGCATGCAGACAGTACATTCATACACATACAGAAATAAATAAAAATTTTTTAAAAAAGAAATTAAGTATGTGAGCACAGGAGAATACTTGGCTAATACTCAATTCTTATCTTTCTTGCTAATTGAAAAGTTAATATGAGTCAACAAAGTTGAGTCTGCCAAAAGAGATATGGGCTGGATCAAAAACACAGCAGTGAGCTCACTGTGTAGGCATGGACCAGACCACAATTACAATTATGTCCCATTCAAGACACCAACACTGTCAGAGAACCTCAAAACACTTAAACTCATCATCCAAATGAGAACAGAGAAGACTGTGGATTTGGAAAACCATGAAGCATTGTGGAGAGGGAGAGAGCTATTCAGCCCTGGAGAAACAGATCAGTAGCTATCTTTATGATATCACCAAGACTTCAGTATTCTGTGTAATCTCAAATACATAACCAGGGTTTAAAAGAAAGCTGACAGGGCTGGAGAAACTGCTCAGAAGTTAAGAGTACCTGCTGCTCTTCGGGAGGACCTGAGTTCAGTTTGCAGTACCCACAATGGGGGTGGCTCACAGTCTCCTATAGCTCCAGCTCCAGGGGACCCTACACCTTCTTCTGGCCTTCATAGGAACACATACACACACATAGTATGTATACATACACAGAGAGATACAGAGATACACACACACACATATATATATACATATATGTATGAGTGTGTCATATAAGTGTATAAGTGTGCTTCAGCAAAAGGAAGACCCTGTATAATTTAAAGATTTTCTGAAATTAACTGTTCCATATATATGGGGGGGGACAGAAATGAAAAAAAAAAAAGATCAAACAGCCCTCAGTAACCCTATCATGGCTGTCATAGGGGACAGCCACAGCAAGAACAGAGGTTTTTCTTGCTTCCCCTGCCTAGTCCAAGGAAATCTTAGATAATAATCCTTTTTCCTGACATTCTTTAGTTCCTTATATTTTACTATGCAATTCCTCTTCTCAATGCTTACAGTCACATTGCCTGGGTTCTCCAGTTCAGATACAGGTTAGCTGTGTGATGCTGGACCATTTATCCATTTGTGCCTGCGTCATAATCTGTAAAGTAGGAGAAATGACAGAGCATTTATTATGGAGTTGTTATATTGGCTACATGAATTAATTGGTATCAAGTGCTTAGAAGAATGCCTGAAATCATTAGTGCTCAGGAGATAGTAGCTGCCTTCACTTTAAAACACCATACTACTTCTGTGCTTTCCTTATGTTCTCTAGATAGGTAGTAATGTTTGTCACAGGGCCATGGATGAAGAATATTCTGGTAACATCAAAATGAAAATACATGGGTCTGGAGAGATGGCTCAGAAGTTAAGATCACTGGTTGTTCTTGCAGAGGACCTGGGCATGGTTCCCAATACCCACATGGTGGCTAACAACTATCTGTAAATCCAGTTCCAGGTGATCCAATGCCCCCTTCTGACCTCTGCAGGCATTGTACATCAGTGCACTTACATACATGCAGGTAACACACTCATACACATAAAATTTCCGGGCGTGGTGGCGCACACCTTTAATCCTAGCACTCGGGAGGCAGAGGCAAACGGATCTTTGTGAGTTCAAGGCCAGCCTGGTCTACAGAGTGAGTTCCAGGACAGCTGGGGCTACAGGGAGACCCTGTCTCTAAAAGACCTTATAATAATAATAATAATAATAATAATAATAATAATAATTCAAATGAAAATGAAAATGTGTTTCTCTTCTTCTAAGCAGGCTACTGGTACTTTTCATCCCTTAAATACCAGTATCACCATACTATGAAGTTATCACTCTCCCTTCCTGAATGAGGGAACGTTTCTAGTTGGAAACACCAAGAAGTGAATGGCAAGAAGAGCAATTCTCAACAGGAAGAGTGGGTGTGAGGTCCTCAGCTTCATTGCTGCTTACTCAAGACAGTCCTGATGCTACACTCCATGAGGTCCCACAGTGGCGAGCCCTGTTGCCAAAAGCAGAGAGCCATTCGCTAAATCTCCTCCCACGGGCTTTCTTCCCCATCTTATTTCCCCATTTTCTAGATCCCTCTTCTGATAACTTTCTTCCATTAGAGGTCAGATTTCAGTTGTAGTAGGGCTGTTAGAAGAAATTCATAAAGAAGGTATTAAGAGGGCTGGAGAGATGGCCTAGCGGGTAAGAGCACCAAACACTCTTGCAGAGGACCGGGTTCGATCCCCAGCACCCACATGGTGGCTGAGAACCATCTGAAACTCCAGTTCCAGGGGAATCCAACACCCTCTTCTGACCTCCACGGCATTGCACAACATGGGTGCACAGACCTACATGCAGACAGTACACTCATACACATACAAGAATAAATTTAAAACTATATATATTAAAAAATAAAAAAGAAGGTATTAAGAAAAGATTTTAATATAATAAAATAGTATTACTATTATGTTGCATTTAAATATGTTAAAATATCAAAAGGATAGTAAGGAAAGATAATAAGAAATTGATGCTTGAGACATTTCAGAGCCAGAAGCCCTGCTTGCTACAGATGAACAGGAAGTCCTAAGCGCTTGAAATAGCACACTGAAAACCAGCATTCTACACTCATGAATCTTAACTAAAGACCCTCTTTGTGTCTTCCTTTCTGAAATATAACTCAGGGCTCAGGAATGTGGTGCTTAGCCCTCAGAAGGACCCCTTACACATAAAAAGTTTCTTGAAAACCAGCACGCAGAATTTTAATAAATTTTATGGTGTGTGAAGCACATGTTCAAGGAAGTATTCATTAGTAAGACCATGAGTTGAAAGAGGAAGGGTGGCTCATACCTTACACATTCCATCATCTCCCATTATGTTTATGTTTCCAGACCCAGGGGTGAAGCTGAAATTTGTTTTTAATGTATTCTCCAGACAAATGATGTACTCCAGGCAAATGTACTTTCTTTTGCGTCCTTGGATAATTCTGTTTTGCAGTAGAAGGGAAATGGGAACATGTTTTTAAATCATCCTCTCAATGTTGAAGTTTAATACTCTCTTTAGATATCACAGGATGATTTTCATAGTGGATTTAATGAAATACAATATCACTTCTCACTGATAGAGTATTTTATATTCAAGACCCTAAGATTTGGCAACCGGCTAATTACTATGTTATCTCTAAAAGTCATAGTTTTAAACAGTCAAGTATATTCGTGGCTTATATTCACTCAGGTTCTGTGATGGGTTTTGGGTGTGGCTTTCTGATTTCCACCAACTGCCTCAAAATGAGTTATAACTTAAAAATAATAAACTCTCAGGTGGTTATAATTGTGTGTACTCATGTTTGGGTCTTCTGTTTTGTTCCATTTATTTACAAGTCTGCTTCTGTGCAAACACCATGCTATTTTTATGACTATGGCTCTGTAAAATAGATTGAGCTATGGTATGCTAATCCCCCTGGCATTGCTCAGGACTGCTTTGGCAAGCCATGCTCTTTTGTTTTTCCGTATAAATTTTAGGATGGATTTTTCTTTTTCTTTTTTTTTAATTTTTTTTATTAATTTTATTTATTTCTGCATGTGTATGAATGCACTGTCTGCATGCAAGTCTGTGCACCCGTGTCGTGCAACGCCGCGGAGGTCAGAAGAGGGTATCAGACTCCCCTGGAACTGGAGTTCTCCTGGAATTGGAGTTTCAGACGGTTCTCAGCCGCCATGTGGGTGCTGGGGATCGAACCCGGGTCCTCTGCAAGAGCGGTCTGCGCTCCCAACCGCTAGACCATCTCTGCGGCCCCGAGAATGTCACAGGGATCTTGATTGCATTGAATCTGTTAATTGTTTTAGATAGGGTGGTCATTTTTACTATATCAGTTCAACCAGTCCATGATCACAGGTAGTCTTTCCGTCTCCTTGTCTTCCTTAATCAATCTCTTTCTTCAAAGATTTAAAGTTTTCGTTGGATAGGTCTTTAATGTCTTTGCTTAAGTTTATCCCTAGATATGTTTTAAATATTTTATTGAGTTTTATGTTTCATATCATAGATATTAATCAAATTTAGATGTGCTCCCCCATCTGTGCCCCCATAGGCCCCTCTACTGGATTTCATGTACTCTGCCATATATGTTAAGTCTTATCCAGTCAGGAATTTGTACGCAAATGTCTTTCAGTGCAGGTTCATCCACTGGAGTCTGGTCAGTCTATCTAGAGTCACTCCCTTAAAAAAAGGATCCGCAATCCTTCACTCAGCAGTAATCAGCTGCCGATAGTTCCTCATCTTGGGTTGAAGCCCATTGACCATTTCCTTCGTTCTGTGCTGAGTTTTTGTCTGAAAGAGTAGGAATAGTTCTGATGCAGGATCTCATCATTGTTGCAAGTTCATGTGAGCAAGTTACCAGTGTCCTGAAAGCCTGTGTTTCCTTATGTTCATGAAGCAACCCTGGCTCTTACTCTTTTCATCCCCTCTTCCACAATAGTCTCTGACCCATGGGTGGGTGAGGCTTAATACAAGAGTCTTATACAGGCACACACACACACACACACACGCACACATTCTGCAGTCTCTTGTTCTCTAAAACTTAGCCAGTTGTATATTGAAGTCACCTACTATCACTGCGTTGTTTTTTTTTTTTACATGATAGAACAAATTTGGATTTTATTTGAAATATTCCAAGTCAAACAAAGAAAATGAAAGAAGAAAAAAAGGACAGTAATATTTCTTTTTTTATTGATGCTTTGTGTATTTCATACATCATTTTCCAATTCGGTTCAGGCATATTTCCCCTTCCCTTCCCCCCACCCCACCCCACCCCATCCCAGATCATGCATTCTGCCATAACTGTCCTGCATTTTTCTCTTAGTTTTTTTCATTTTTTAGCAATAAGTGACAATTTATGAGTACAAGCATCCTTCATGTAAAACCAATTTGCAAGCAGTTGTGCCCAAACCCACACAGCCCAAGGGTCCCACCATCCAGCAGGGGGGGAGGGGGCTGTATGTTCAATCAAGTTGATAAAATAAGCGTCCAGTCTATATTGTTGTAGTTTCACCATTCACCCCAATCACAGCCCTTACATTCTGCCGCGCCCCCTCTTCCGCAGATTGTTCCCTAGGCTTAGAAAAGGGGCACAGGTGGATAAGAAGCAAAACAGTCTACTTTCTCTGGAGCTGTTGTCTTGGACTCTGGTCAATTCTGGCTGTTTCCTTTCATGGGCTGACAGTTTGTCCAGGATCTTTCGATCCTACTAATGAAGCACAAGCAATTGGATATATAGGTATTTAAACAGTACTAATTGTTATAGTAGGTTACTTTGGTATTAATCTGAGTTTATCGTCCTAAAGTACTGTTTTTTCTGAAATTGGGTACACCAGAGTTTGAGGCATGTATGTTCATGATTGTAATATTTTTTTGGTCAATTGTTCCTTTTGTTAGAATGTAGGAATCCCCTTCATATCTCTTCTATGTAGTTTTACTTTGAAGTCTATTTTGTCATATGTTAGAATAGTAACACCTGCTTGCTTCTTAGTGCCATTTGCTTGAAATATTTTTTTCCATCCTTTCTCCTTAAGGTAGTGCCTATCCTTGACTATGAGATGAATTTCTTGTAGATAACAAATAAATGGATTTTTGTTTCTGTTCTGTCCAGCTAGCCTGTGTCTTTTGACCTGGGAATTGAAGCCATTGATATTTAAAATTATTATTGAAAGGTGTTTATTGATTACTGTCATTTCAATTTCTGCCTTTGTTCCTGGTCCTATTTTGTGTTTTGATAATTATACCTTAATTTGTTTTCTTTCTGTATCCTCTTTGGTATGGTCATTCTTTCCTTCAGTCTTTTGTATTGTTTTTGAGTATTCTCTTTGTAGGACTGGTTTGATATACATGGATTCTTTCAGCCTATTTGTGTCATGGAAGATTTTTCTTCCTCCTTTGTCTAGGATAGATAATTTTGCTAAGTAAAGTATTATGGGTTGGAATCTATGATCATTTACAACTTAGAATACTTTGTTTCAGGCTTTTCTGGCTTCTTAGTTTGCATTGAAAAGTTGGATATATATATATAAAATGAGTTTTCCTTTACATGTAACTTATTTTCCCATGCTGTTTTCAGTATTCTCTCTTTATTCTGTACATCTACAGTTTTTACTTTGCTATGCCATGGGGTGTTTCTGTTCTGCTCCTGTCTATTTGGTCTTCTGTGGGCTTCTTGTATCTATATGGGCATAGCTTTCCTTAATCTATGGAAATTTTCTTCTATAATTCTGAAGATCTAGTCCTTCAAAGATATATTATATGTGCCCTATATAAATCCTTCTTTTTGTTTTTAGATACAATATTTTTATTATTTGATAACTTTATACAGGTATATATTTTTAATCTATTAACAATTTTATCCAGATGTAAAGGTAATATACATATTAGTACTGCTATATACATAATATTACACAGATTTAACAATTTTCTTAGGATTTACAGTAACTGCTTCAAATTGTATCATGTGGTCATAATAGACAGAACACACAAATGGTGCCTACACTTGTCCTTTGTATCAAGGGATTTTCTGGACACGTCCTGGCAGTTGGGGAACTACTGGCATCTTCACTGAGGAAGGCTCAGTGAGTAAATGCAGAGACAGTTCTTTGGTTTGCCACTTTTTGTCAGTAAAACTTCATCCATGCTCATAAATGCCTCTTCTCTGGTGGGAAGTTTTATTGTGTTTGTCTAAGGTAAGCTCCAGACATGATTTGAAACTTCCTTTGAGATAGTGTTGCTTTTTTAGCCAAATATAAGCACTTTAAAAATCCCATCTAAATAAATCCTTCTTGAATTGACACATAACTATTTAAAATGTTTTTAATTTTTTAATTTCCCTTCCACATAGTAACCAAAGGTTTGGGAGAGTGAGTTTGGCCTTTATTAATACCAGAAGGCCCTATATGGCTAAATATATTGGCACAAGTTAAAGAAAGCCAACTATTTCGAAATATGCAAAACTTCGGTTGATTTCGTAAAACGTGATGCTGCATATTGTGCAACTGAGCCCTACACCTATTTTCTCTGCATTTAAAATCCCGACTAGGAGCCAGTGTTTATCTTTAAACACTCATGCTTGAGCAAGTTCCGACAAAGTGTTTCTTAGTTTAACATCCTACTTTATTATCTACCAGATTTCTTTTGTAAAAGAGAGAAAAAGCTATGGATATTCTGATAGAAGACATAATTTTTAAAAGTCCCATGATGACAATATCTCAAGGTCTCAAATATTGGTTTTATATGCATGTGTTCAAATAATAGATTTGGGCTAAATCACCTACCTGTATTTGACTAGCACTA
The DNA here is from genome assembly GCA_009823505.1 of Rhizomys pruinosus. NCBI lineage: Eukaryota > Metazoa > Chordata > Mammalia > Rodentia > Spalacidae > Rhizomys > Rhizomys pruinosus. The sequence goes on along the minus strand of VZQC01001118.1, from coordinate 1,652,764 downwards.
TAAATTGCTAGGGCAGGCTTTGGACCTCTGCTCCTATTTTTTATGGCTTGATAATACTGAGAGCATTTATCTCACATATTTGTAATGTAGAGTACAAGAAATAAAGTTATAAATCATCAAGCCTGTACATTACTCCTAGAAATTATTTAGCAAATATTGGTGTCATTATTATTATTGATTACTGTGAGCCAAGCATTATACTACGTTCTCTGTATAGTCTCATGGTAAGGTAACAAAAGACCTGCAGGAAAAACATAATTGTCCTTGTTTAATAATTTCTGAAGCTGAAACTCAATGAGACCAAGGAGCCAGCTGGTAAAAGACAGGATGATGATTAAAAGCCAGGCCTGTCTGTGTCCTCCCCTCATGCTGTCTAATTTGGCACCATTTCCATGTGAGAGTTCAAAGTTAGCTCATGAATTAAAAGCAAATAAAGTTTTCCTTAAGGGAGTGCTTGAAGGCTCCTCCTTGGCAAGCCCAAACAACCATCAATCCTGCACTTGGGCTGCACATTGGGGTCTTTCCCTCCTGTAGTACCCAAAATGAAGTCCAGTAAGCATGTCTCCTGTCTTGATCCCCCTGCACTGGCCTCCATGATACTGCCGAGGTAATCCAACAATGGCAGTCCATATTCTGACGAGGCTGAATTCCCATTAGCTGCTTAGTTCACAAGCTGAGTATCTCAGCAGTCCTCAGTCCACACTGGAAGGCTAAAAAGCTGTATCTCATGTCCTTGAGGAGTCCCAAAAACAGTGGCATCCACAGAGCAGATGCATCTGCCTGCAAGAATTGAAGACAGGCCAAACAACAGTGCTCTCTTTTTTCCTTTTGTCTTTTTACTAAGGTCTCAAGTTTTATGTCTGCATTAGAATTTCTCTGGTCTTACTGATTATTTATATTTATATTATATTAGTCCTGGTCGTACTTTCCTTCTGGATGCTTAAGGCCACACAGTTAGCCCAGATTAACGAAGATTTTGTTTTCTTGAGGTCAGTTGATGATCTGGTCCTCAGGGGTCTCTCAGGGTTTTTTTGGGGGGTAGGGGGAAGCCCCTTGCTCCTTTCAGCTCCTCATCCACCAGTTCTATCCACTTGAGGACAAAATCAGGTCTTCCTTTTCTGAAGGATGAGCATACTTTCCTCTTTATAGACTGGGCACTGGCTGAAGTCCCCTTAGTGGCTCTCCAAGACCTCCCTGAACAGGAAGACTGGAGACCCACCTCTGCAGGACATTTCAAGAGATGCCCCCATGCATAACCCCTAAGACTTGGTTGACTTCTGAGGGCAAGGAACAAAGTTATTGCCCAGGTCCCTTGGCCAAATTGATATGGACATCAAGTATGGTTGTTAAGCACACAGAAAGGCTAAGTTGCACTAGCCTGTTACATTGCACCTATATTAACATTGTATCCTTTGGAAACAAACTGTATGTTATTTCCATGTCATATTTCTTGATTTGCATCTTTTCATTTTAATCCTATATTACTCTAAAAGACATCTTTTAGGGAAAAAGTCCTCCAATTCAAGTGATATGTGTATGTATGTATGTATATATTTATGTATATATATAAAACTACGTATATACATATATATGTATATAAACTGAAGCAATACAAGTACGAGAGAACAATAACAACAAAAGAATTGGAAAAAAAACTCTGGAAAGACTCAGAAAAAGATGCAGGACATGTATGGTAGAGTAGAGGGACTCGGGTAGGCTGGAGGGCCTGGAAAGGGAAGTTACTCTAGATTCGATTGAGAAATGATGTAAGACAAGCAAATCAAATAAAAAGCTTGATTATCTGTTCTACAACCTACGTATCATGCCTCTGTATTGCTAGCAGCCATGGTATTATATCATGCAAATGTGGCATATTTTGTTTCAGTTCTACTAAACATTACCATGCTATTCCCATCACTCTGTGCCAGTAAGGAATGGGATTTTTTTTCTAGAAATTATAATAAATGTTTATATTTAAATAACAAACTCTCTGTGATAGACAATACATTCGTTATGAATAGCCATGTAGATAATAATGGATTCTATCCAACAGACTACAAAGCATGCTAAATATACCTTCTCACAAGTTAACAAGAATCTAGAAGGGGCCTCATCTGTAACTTGGGCAATGATAAAGGCTAACAGTGAGGGGTATACTATCAGGATAACAACACTGAGTAATTCTCTCCTCTCACACAACACTGATGTTCTGGATCCCCCTTTGAGGCTCAATAAACATAAAGCTACTTTTAAATATTTAGTTTAAGTTTCTGGATATAGTCCCGGTACATCTTGAAAGGAAGAGATGGTAATTTGTATTTATGCCTCTAACACTGATTATATGGCCTTGGATATTTTTCTCCTAACTGGAAACCAAAGAGCCTTAGTTAGATTACCAATATACATCGTTTATGACATTCATCACTCTCCTTTTGCAGGCCTTTCAGTCATTACAATCTGAAGATTTAAAACGCAATGCAGCATAAAGAGCCATGTAATTTAATATTCAGAACAAAGCCAAGTAGATTGCCTGTTTAAAAAGAGTCTTTTGCATAAAGTCAAATTTGATTTTAGAAGGAATACTTAAGGCATAGGAAGTAGACCTGGGAAACATCATATTGTATAAGAATTGGTAGGTCTCCTAGAAAGCATCAGCCAGAGAATGGAAGATCAAATGCCTGTGCAGTATAGCTTCTACCACACTGTTTTAATCATCAGCTTCCAAACCAAGGTTTCCCATAGACTGTGAGCTCCTTCAAATAGTGTCATATGACACCACAAAATACTGGATTGATTAAAGAGATAAGCTAACAATTAATTACTGGATAGCTAATACACTCGAGAAATGCCAAGAACCTAGACAGGGCCTGGTTGCACAGCTTATAATCCCCGTTACTTTAGAAGCTGAAGCAGAAAGATAACAGATTCAAGGTGTGCTTCGGCAGCATAGTAAAATAGTCTCAAAAATAAAATGTGGGGGCCAGAGGGAAGGCTCTACAGCTCAAAGTACTGGTTACTCTTGCAAAGAACCCAGGTTTGGTTCCCTGCACCCACACGGTGGCTAACAATCTGCTGTAACTCCAGTTCCAGGGGATCCAGTGTCCCTTTCTGTCCTCCACAGGCACTGAGTGGCACAAGTACACTTACATACATTCAGGCAAAATACTCATACACATAGTCATACACATACTAATAAAAATAAATAAATCCAAAAAAGGCAAAAATAAAGATAAAATTTGCCATGTGTGGTGATGCATGTCTTTAATACTAGCACTTGGGAGAAAGGCAGGCAGACTCTTCAAATCCAAGACCTAGTCTTCAGAGGTGATTTCCTGGCTCTACATAGTGAGACTCTGTCTCAAAAAGAAAATATATTTTTTGTCTTTTTGAGACAGGGTTTCCCTTTAGTCCCACTGGCCTGAAGCTTACTGTGTAGACCAGGCTGGCTCTGAACTCACAGAGATCTGTCTCCTGAGTGCTGGGATTAAAGGTGTGGGACCAGGGATATAGCTCAGTTGTAGAGTGCTTGCCTACTGTGTTTAATGTTCTTGATTCAGTCCCTAGTACCATTTTTAAAGAGGACCAAGGATTTAGCTCAGTAGTAGAGTGCTTATCTAATGTGTGAAAAGTTCTTGGTTCAGTCCCTAGTACCATTTTTAATACTTTTTTTGTCTTTTTGAGACAGGGTCTCCCTTTAGTCCCACCTGGTTTGGAGCTCTCTCTGTAGACCAAGTGGGCCTTGAACTCAAAGAGATCCACCTGCCTCTGCCTCCTGAGTGCTGGCCTAGTACCATTTTTAACAAGAATCTGCAGGCAAAACTACCCTTCTCTTCCCTCAAAACAACTATATTTGCTATCCTGAAACTTTCCTGCTCTATTGTCTGGTATTACTTCAAGCAACTTTTTCTTGTAGTCCAGTGTAACATGGACCAGTGTGATACTGACCTGATTGTCTTTGCCAAGCTGTTTCTTACTATTCTGATTAGTCCCACAGAGAAAAGTTGTTAAAATGAGAGATTGGGGACCAGTATCTGGGAATCAGTTTGACTTCTGGAGATGTCATAGTAAAATATTTGAGGCTGAAGAATAAGTTTAGTACTAAATAACTTTAACATAGCCTAATAAAATGAATGCAGTTCGTAAGGATTTTTGATGCATAGTTTTTAATTTAGTCGTTGGTAATTCTAGCTCATTCTGCAAGCTGCTATTCTTCATAATCCAGAAACATCAGCAATGTATGCATTAACAGCTGAACTGAACCTTCATGAACATATAAACCTACTTATTCCTGAAAATATTCCTGCAACTGGCTGAAGAACAAGTTAGGATCTGCATATATGTTTTCAATACTGAAGCTATTATCTCCTGAAATTTTCCTATTTCTATGAAAATAACCATACTGATCTGAACGAGGAAATTATTTCACAGCAGGAACTCCCATCAGAAGCACTGACCATCCTTCATTCTTAAACTAAAGGCTTTGGGGATGGTTTTCATGTACAACATATTCTCTTGTTAGAAGAGTAAAGTATTCTAAAGATGACAATGAGACTCTACATTCTCATTCTTTCCTTGTTTCAGGAACAATTTCTGTGCTGAGGCATTTCCTTCCCAGTGCAGGAAGAATGAATGGAAGGGCTGCACTTGGGTTTTCTGAGTCGTTTCCCTTGGCAACATTATGTTTCCTCTGTGTTCTACTTCCTTTACAAGATCTTGGTTTGGAAGCCAATTATTTTCTGTTTGTTTTCCTTTCTGTTTTCTCAAGTAAATATTTATAACCATTTAATCACCAAGAACGAGAGAACAAAGGAAAGGCATTTGACTCTATCTCCTTTGGCCTTGTGACCCACAGGTCTGTGAGTACCAGGTATTCCTAATCCTTTCTCCTCTGTGGCCAGGTCTTGCTGACCCCAAAGAACACCTTGCTCACAGAGACAGCTGCCAAACAGGGAAAATAAGGGAAGAAGGATCTGTATCTACCCTCCCACCAGAATAGGCATATGCTCTTTTCATCCAGCCACCTGATAGTATCATCTATTTGGAATCAGATAATATAATCTGCCTATTGCTGGGCTTGATGGCACACGCCTTTAATCCTAGCACTTGGGAGGCAGAGGCAGGCAGATCTCTGTGAGTTCAAGGCCAGTCTGGTCTACATAGTGAGTTCCAGGACATCTGGAGCTACAGGCAGACCTTGTCTCAAAAAGATTCTATATATATATTATATATAGATATATATATATTATCTATATATATATATATTGCCTGTCATACATGCGGTATCTCAAGGCTACTTCTAAGTACTGCCTAGGTAGAGAAGTCCTAAGACCACAAAGACCAAGAGCCATCCATAAGTTCAATAACATTCCTTAAATATATAGAACATACTTAATACCCTGCAGAATGCAGGCCAGACACTTTGTAAGCAAGAGGCATATAAAACATTTCCATGGCCGGTGAATTTCTGCTCAAAACAGTAAACTTATGCATTGATGATTTTAAAAGAGACTGAGAAAAAGTTGAAAAACATGTTTGGCAGAATGCATGAGCTCCGGTGGGGTGGGGGTGGGGGCAAGGAAGGGGGTACAGATCTAGATTTGATTGGAAATTTTGTATGAAATGCACAAAGCTTCAATAAAAATTGGCTCTGAAGAAAAAAATTTTTCCATGGCTCCAAAAAGGTCCTGATGGCCAGAATTCCTGGCATGACCAACATTTACTAAGCATCATGACGAATCACACATCCATTCCAATGAACTAATCTTTTCCCCTAAGATTAGTGTTTTACCTAAAAATAACATAATCTGGATTTTTTTTCATTTTCCTAATCCACAGAACGTCAGTACTGGGGCTCGGAGTTTCAACTGCCCACTCTGAATTTTGAAGATGTTTTGAAAGATGATGAGCACGCATACAAATGGCTCTCCATCCTCAAGAAAGTAGGCATTGTGCGACTCACCGGAGCATCTGACAAGCGAGGGGAAGTCACGAAACTTGGGAAAAGAATCGGTTTCCTCTATCTCACATTTTATGGGTGAGTCAGCAGATGGTTTGGATTTTGTGATCACAAAGATTGTTGATCTATTTCCCAGAGGAGGCATGCTTTGATTGCAAGATGTATGCAATTATTTTTCTTAGACTTACATTGTAGAGAACGTTAGAAGGGGAAGAGACGGTCACAAGCCAAAGTTTACATACTAGTAGCACACAGGCATATTCTGATTTGCTTGCTTTGGCCCACATAGTGTTGAAAGAAATGGAATTAGTCGTCAACACTTAAAGACCAGGAGGCTTGAAATTTATGTGGATTTATCTTTTCTCAAAAAATCAGATCTAGCAACACTATAGTCTAAAATCCAGCCAACAGTCTACCAGACATAAATAGATGCTGCACTTTGAATCATTTGACAAATGATTCAGGTCACTTTCTGCAGGCCTGCAAGGCTGATATGAGTACGTTATTCCTAACACAGGTGTCAAAGAAAATCTTCCTTCCCCGGAGAGCAGTGTGGAATTTGGCCGCCATCTTGGCACCTCACCTCCTCCCCTGCCCTGTGAATCCAAAGACTAACCAAGGAACAGACTCTCCAAAAACTTCAGTTTGAGGGAGTCTATCAAGTTTAGTGGGTTCTCCTACAGAGAGAATGGGGGAAATCACCACTTCCAGGGTCCTTTTGGTCCTTCTCAGGTTTATCCCAGGTGGGTGAGCTCTACACAGCAAGGCCCCAGCGGGATCAGAGAGAGACAGACACCCACTAGCGCTCTCCGATTATGAGCCCTTAGCCCCTGCTGCTTGCTGAGCTGGCTGGGCAGGAGGGGTCGCTGGATCCACAGCTCCATCTCTCAGAAGGATTCTTCTCCGGGAGCTGTTTGATGTCTGATGGCCGGAGCCAGTCCATATGAAAGAAAGTCTAAATTATTCCACAACAGGGTGAGACATACAAAAGACTAGGCACATCAACCATTTCCCCTCAATAATCTGAATGAGTTTATTCATATTAAAGGATTATATAATGTTTAGACAGAGGCAACCTGTTCCCCATCCTCTGATTATGTATTGATTTATGCTATTAGCAGATTTCTATATAAATGAAATAGAGATGAAATTTATATAGCCTTTCCATGTACAAGAATTTGTGCTGCTATGGATATTACAGTAATAGAAGACAAATGAATAGGAGAAAACTATTTGAAATTACAAAAAGCAAAAGCCTGAAATATGTTTTTCTTTCATTCTTCTATGACCTCCAAATAGATATTGGTTTTGAGTTTATTGATAAATAATATAAAGCTCAATTAACTTGTAACCCAAACTCCCACAAGTAATAATAAAGGAAGCAAGGACTATAAATCAAGATTCACCCCTCTGTGGTCCAACTCCACTTCGCTATTATTAACATGAAGAAAATACATGGAGAAGATGCTTTTAGACCCTGGAACTAACAGCACACTTCAAAAGAAATTGCTTCTAAGTTACTTTGCTTAGCTTTCATCTGCTAATAACAAACATTTGTATCTATTCCAATGTATTTTATAATTGCACAATAATGACCAAATTTGGGTGTTTTTTTTTAAGAGTTCCCTAGTTCCACCCACCCACTTATCCATCCCACTATGGGTCAGAATCTTAGTTCTGATTTGTGGTTTGACATTTGTTTTGTTTTGTTTCTACAGGTCCTATAAAAAGTCTTAAAAACTTGGCCACTGATTTACTATTGTGAAATTTGGGGGAATAAATAGTAAAGGCCCGTTGTCAAAACAAATCAGACCTACCAATACTCTTCTATTCCACTTATCCAAGACCTTCCTGTCTAGCCCAGGCAGTTGACCCATCCCACCACACTTTCCCCACACGATCTCATTTTTTTTTCCCAGAATCTCTCAAGTAGCATACACAAGATGCACTTTTCTTGGCACCTTACCACAACCATTACCACTGATTACCAAACTCTCACCACATTTTGGCAATTGTTAATTCTCTGTCTCAAAAACTTATGGACAGTTTCATTATGCTGTTCTTGTTTTGTTTGATTATTTGATTTTTGTCGTAACTATCAATGTTAGGAGAATGATCTGAGTGAGCATTTCTTTGAAAGCTATCCTTCTCTGCTCCTCTTCACAGTAATATGGGAACATGATATTGAAGCGTGGGAAACATTAAATTTAAAAAATATGTTCAGGGCTGGAGAGATGGCCTAGCGGTTAAGAGCACTGACTGCTCTTGCAGAGGACCCGGGTTCAATCCCCAGCACCCACATGGCAGCTAAGAACCATCTGTAACTCCAATTCCAGGAGAACTCCAGTTCCAGGAGAATCCGAGACCCTCTTTTGACCTCCGCAGCATTGCACGACACAGGTGCACAGACCTACATGCAGACAGTACATTCATACACATGCAAAAATAATAATAAATAAATTTATTAAAAAAAGGTAATCTTCTGAGGATTTAAACCTTTGCTTTAGAGCACTGCAGTTTGGACACAGTGGAGCCAAAAAGTCTCCTTCCTCCCACACCACCAAAAAATTACTGAACTTTTGTCAGCTCTTTGAGAATAAGTGAAGAAATTATTATTGAAAAAATACTTTAACTTCATGACATAATTCAACCCAATGTAAAATGGCCATTGCATTCTGCCCTTTTTCTTGAATAGAGATATCTTCAAAGATTACAAGCTAGAATGCTTTCAAGAATGTACTCTATGGAGCAAATCCTAAAGAAACATATTACTGCCAGTTAAACATAATATCTTTGTTGAATACCAGTGCATTATGCTAGCCATTTTGTTCTATACTGGGCTTGAGTTTTTATCTTATAGGAAACATTGTTCGTTGGTTATTATATAGAGATGAATGTAAAATGCTTAAGTTGGCTTCCTCTAAAAAAATCTGATTTAATAAAAATGCCATTAAAAGAGAAGACTGAAAAGAAGCCAGAGACATTCAACATTTACAAATGAGGCAACATTACAATCAATGCATGCCAATAGCACTTCAAAGGGGATGAATGCTCCCGCAAAATAGTGTAAAGCATTAACAAAATGGGGCACTTTCTAATGAATAAGAGAGAGCTAGAGAGAAGGTTCAGTAGTTAAGAATTCATACTGCTCTTGCAGAGGACTCGAGTTCAGTTCTCGAAATCCACATCCAGCAGCTCAGAACTACCTGGAACACCAGCCTGAGGGAATCCAACACCCTCTTCCAGCATCCATTGGCTCCTGCACAAACTCACACACAGATGCACACAAGTCCAAACAATTTCAATTTTTTAATCATAGAAAGAAAATAAATGTACATATTCTATCATTATAAGCATGTGTGATATTTATAAATGTTTATGTAATTTTCTGTGCTGTCCCATGTGGTCCCTCTTCCCTACCTCACGCTAATCCAACTTAGACAATTACTGTTCCTCCTCATGGCTGACACCAATTAGTGTAACCAAGACATCTGCATCCAATAATCAGTGTCATGTTAAGTTCCTGGCTTGTGGAAATTATGGCTTATTCAGGATTCTGTCCTTAAGACCAATTCAGTGCCTGTCCCCAAAGACAGCCTGTGAGGCACAACCTCAGGCAAGCTCCTGTTGTTAGTCACTTGCCCAGGACTGCCTCCTTCCCTTCCTCACCTTTCCTTACTGCTTTTCCTTGCTTGCTTTTCCAAGCCCTGACCTTCTATTCTGTTGACATACAACCCACGCCAGGTTTTTTAAATATTTTTTGGCTTTTCTTGTCCTTCTAACTTAACTTAGCATTTTTCTTCTTCCTTTACAACCACCAGAAATTTGTAACGACTTCTACTTTTGTCAAATATTCTAATTTTAATGATAATGTCAGTGTAAAAGAAGATGAACAGAGTTATAAGTTATCACTACTTGCTTTTTGTTGGGTTATATAGTACTTAAGACTACAAATTTTAATAAGATGATATTAAGAAATTCAAATAATTTCTTAAAAGGAAAAAAGATACCCTGAAAAATTCATTTTCTTTTTAGTTGGGTGACTAAATAAACTGACTGGCTAGATTAGAGTATTATCACTTACATACTCATGTGTATACATTACAAAGAGAGAGAAGAAAAGAATTTAAAGAGAAGTTGCTGTGAGCGACCCAGATACCTGGATGTAACTATACCAGTCAGGGTCACTTTTAGAACTAAGGCATGTATATCACTGTCTTCTTCATACTGAACACCTTGCTAGGCAAAATGGTGATTTTCTCAGGATTCCATCTTTAATAACAACTCAATACTTGACATACACTCATCTCTAAGGAAATTTAATGGAAAGAAGCATATGTTAAAAGATTCTAAAGCCTTCCAGCAGGACATGCTTCAAAAGGGCTTTCTTAATGTCTTCCATCAATTATTCCGTATTTCCAAATATTAACCTGATGAACAAATCAAAGCAATTCTCTATCAGACAGCCAAGCAGAGGAAAATAAAACTTTCAATCTTAGCTAACAAAACAAACTTCTTTCTAGACTGAGCCCAGAATTTCAAGTTTGTTTATTTTTTTCTAAAAATATTTTATTTGCAGTGGCAAGCAAATTCCACTCATACATGTAGCAAGAGTTATATTGATATGAACAATGACCTGAAAATGAAAACAATTTTTCCTAAACTCTAACTTCTGAATAAAATAAAAACAGCATGGCACACCATGAAAAGCAGTAAAAGAAAATAAACAGGATCTTGATGGTTGCCAAATTCTATCTTATTATTGCTAAATACTACTTTAAAAGCCCCAGTTTTACTCAAAAATAAAAACAAACACTTTGGAATGCTTATTTCCAGAGAGTTTAGAAGAAACTTGTAGCCTGAATACCCCAGGGCATCCATATCACACTGGTGCCCAGAGAGTTGTCCTCTGAACAAACGGACGCTTTAATAATGGATTTGCTGTGGGCTGTTTGTAAGGAAGAAGCCAGGCTACCTTGTCATGTAATTTTCCAGGTCTCTGTTGCTTCTCTGATGAGTCCTGACCTCACCCTGCAGGAGTGTTTTTGTCCCTACCATGCCTTGTGAGATCCTCAGATGAAAGTTTGCTGGAAAATGTATAAAATGCTGCTAATACTGCCCAATTTTGCATCTACACAAGTCCATTGCACACATATCTCATCAGATGAATAAATAAAATCAAATGAAAAAAAAATGTGTCTTGTAGGCTGTCTGTCAAGTACGCCAGCCAGACCAGTTAACTAACAATAGTGAAATGGCGTCTTGTTAGTATCATCACGTAGTCTTTCCAGCACCACTAGACTTCTGTTGCTCTTTAAGAGATGTCCATTGGGGCTGGAGAGATGGCCTAGCGGTTAAGAGCGCCGACCGCTCTTACAGAGGACCCGGGTTCAATCCCCAGCACCCACATGGCGGCCGAGAACCGTCCAAAATTCCAATTCCAGAAGAACTCCAGTTCCAGGGGAATCGGATACCCTCTTCTGACCTCCGTGGCATTGCACGACACGAATGCACAAACTTGCATGCAGACAGTACATTCATACACATACAGAAATAAAATTAATAAAAAAAAAAGAGATGTCCATTAACCAGCCTGGCAGCATGTCACACATTAGGTTACCAGAAAATGTTTTAGTGTGGGGATGGAACAGCAAAGGAAAAAACAAGTTTACCTATTTTGTTGAAATGTCTAGCCAAGAAGTTTCTGGAAACACACACACACACACACACACACACACACACACAGACACACACAGAGTACAAGGCTCGTCTTAAATAAAAATGGCTTGTGGTTTATGGAAAACCAACCTAGAAGCAATTCAGACTTGAGAAGAAAACAAAGAAAACTTGTCCGAGTTCTGAGTTTACTTGTAATTCTATCCTACTGTGAAGAAGAAGAAGAAGAAGAAAAAAAAAAAAAACAAACAAACAAACAAAAAAAATAAAACCACTGGAACTTCTTAATGAGCTGTTTTAAACATAGAACTGACTATAGTATTTGAGGGGAGCCTTTAAAATGAGTATTCTAGTGAGTTCGCAGGGTTCCTTAAAGCAGAGTGGTGAAGTCTGTACCTACAGACACTGGGATGCCCAGTTTCCATATCTGCCAAGACCCAATCCCTGGGGCTTCCTTTGTGGTATTTCATTTCACCGCAATCCCTGCTGCTGCCAGGAAACCACTTATGTATGAGGTCATCTCATGAATGGAAGAAAAAGCAATTGCCTGGCCTCATGCTCCCCAGAAATCATCTGAGCAAATCTGTGAGATAACGGATTTCAGCAGCCACTTCTCCCTAGTTACACTCTGTGCAGCCAGGACAAGCCACTGTCAGTAGGGCAGGAGAAATCTTTTTTTTTTTTTTAATCTTTGTATGTGTATGAATGTACTGTCTGCATGCAGGTCTGTGCACCCGTGTCGTGCAATGCCGCGGAGGTCAGAAGAGGGTGTCGGATTCCCCTGGAACTGGCGTTCTCCTGGAATTGGAGTTACAGACGGTTCTTAGCCGCCATGTGGGTGCTGGGGATAGAACCCGGGTCCTCTGCAAGAGCGTCGGTGCTCTTAACCGCTAGGCCATCTCTCCAGTCCCGAGAAATTATTTTTATAAGCACCTTTTATGTACTAAGTATTAAACACAGTTATTTTTGGCTCTTATCTTACATCTTCACAAATCTGATAAAATTATTATCCCCATTTTACTGGTAAGAATCCAAGGCACACAAATCAGGGTGCAATCCAGGGGTCACTTGATACAATAGCCTGCCAGCTCTGCTTCACAGCGTCCTATCCTGGCAGCTTGGTTTGGGGCATTTCCTTCATGATTTCTAATACCGTAATTTCTTTCAGGATTTCCAATGCCATAATTTCCTTCATGATTTCTAACACCGTAATTTTTTTTTCTGTAGCATGAGGATTGGAGTTCAGTTTCTGAGCACTCATTAAAAAACAAAACACTGTAATCCCAGTGCCGGAAAGGCAGAGGCAGGAAGATCCATGGGGCCTTATTGGTTACTGGCAGACAAATCAGTGAGCTCCAGGTTTAGTGAGAGACCCTGTCTCAAAAAACTAAAGTGGAAAATGATTGAGGAAAACATGTGATGTCAACCTCTGGCCTCCACATACCTATTCACACCCACATACACTCATAAAATGTAGGTATACATACACATAAATGTGATGTAACTTCTCGTATTTATAATGCAGATGCAAAGAAGTGATTAGTCAGAATTATATGGAAATTTCATAAGCTAAGAAAAAATAACATCACTAGAGTATTAATGTCCTCTCCTACCTTTAAACTCATGTTATAACCAAGTCACTATGCAAAGAAAATGACAGTTGACACAGATGAGTTATCACAAGAGAAAATAACATTTGGGTCCAATTTTTCAGATTAAAAACACGAACTAGTGGCCAATTCTTATCTCGATTAAACAAATTAAGTATAATTTCACACACACACACACCACAAAAAAAAAAAAAAAAAACTAGGCTTGCAGTGTAGTTGTAATAGTTTACTCTCTTTTTTTTTTGTAATTCATTACACTCTTTTGTGGATGTTTTATTGATTTTTTTGTGTGTACTTCATACATAACATCTCAATCAGTCTTAATTGTCTTTATACCGCCTTCTCACTTGGCACCTTCCCACAGCCCTTCCCCCCTGGAATTCATCTGTCATTTGTGTTAGGGTCTACTGTGCCAAATTAATCTCCCTCACCTTTCCTCAAAGTTCATCCACTGAGCTCTAGTCAGTCTATCTAGAGTCCCTCCCTTTAAGAAGACCAGTTCTTCCTCATCCAACCGTAATCAGCTGCCAATATTTCTTCAGCTAAAATTGGGTTCTGCTGCCCAATCCCCCGGTTCCATGCTGGATTTCTGTCTAGTTGAGCTTGCTTGGGTCTTGTGCATGCTGACACCATTGCTGTAGGTTCACATGAGCAGGTTCCCAGGAGCTTGCAGGATTCTATTTCCACACAGTCTTGCAGATCTTGCGTCATTTCCCTGAATCTTACAATCTTTCTTCCCCCTCTTCCAAAATGTTCCCTGAGCCCTGGTTGAGTGGAGCTTAATACAGGAGACCTTTCCATGGATGCACAGTCTGTATCCTAATCACCATGCTTTGGCCAATCATGATCTTTTGAGTTCCTGGCCCCCTGTTGCATGAGAGAGTTTCCTTAATGAGAGTTAAAAGGTTAGTTAATAACGTCTTGGCCACTTGTTCTGTGTTGCATGAGCCTTAGATGTAGAGGTTGACAATGCATTGCATTCTTGGTTGCCCTCAATGAAGGTCTACAGGACCTCTTTTGTAGTAAACTGTTGTAACTCTGTTCTGTATGTTTTCACTAGGGTAGGCATCTTTCTATTCCTATCTTCATTAAACAACCTTTTTTAAAAAAATATTTTGTAATTTTATTTCTTTTTTATGTGTATGAATGTACTGTCTGCATGTAGGTCTGTGCACCCATGTTGTGCAATGCTGCGGAGGTCAGAAGAGGGTTTCGGATTCCCCTAGAACTGCAGTTAAAGATGGTTCTCAGCCGCCACGTGGGTGCTGGGGATCGAACCCGGGTCCTCTGCAAGAACAGTCAGTTGGTACTCTTAACCCCTAGGCCATCTCTCCAGCCCTAAACAAGCTTTTTAAACATCTTTTTTCATTTATTTGGGTTACATTTATTTATTAGCTTTAATATAATACTTTTTTTTGGTCTTTTCGAGACAGGGTCTCCCTGTAGCCACAGCTGTCCAGGAACTCACTCTGCAGACCAGGCTGGCCTTGAACTCACAAAAATCCGCCTGCCTCTGCCTTCCAAGTGCTAGGATTAAAGGTGTGCGCCACCACACCCAGCTTAATATAATACTTTTGTTGATGTTTTGTGTATTTCATACATCATTTTCAGTTCAATTTTTTTAGACATATTCCCCTTTCCATTCCTCCCTACCCCACCCCAGTTCATGCATTCTGCCATATATGTCCTGTTATGCAATTTTATTTTTTCTAACTTTATTGAAGTATGGTTGACAAAATTGCACAAATTTAAGAGTATACAGTGTATGTTCTAATAAATGTATATTCTATAAAATGGCTAATGCAAAAAGCTTATTTTCATATTCCTCACCTCATGGATAGTTCTCTCATGTGCATGTGTGTGTATGTGTGTGTGCATGTGTGTGCATGTGTAAGAGAGATAGAGAGACACTGACTGTACTGTATGTACATGCACACTGAGAACCTAGCACATTTCACTTCTATAAAACATTAGCAACTACAGTCACCATGCTGTAAAGTCTACTGTAACTGAAATTCTGTACCTACTCATTTCTTCTGCCCCTAACACGTAGTAACATAAGTTTTTAGGGTAAAATGAAGCAGAGGTATAGAAAAGTCACATAAAGCAAATGCATAGCTAAGTGAAAAATTATAAACACTCTTAAAGACAATCCAGGTCAAAATGGAACCTTGCTAGCTGCCTCCAAACCTAACCATACCTCCCAGTCCAAACCAAACCTCTCATTTCTCCCTTATTTAATGGAACACGTGAATTCATGGCACTTTCTTCCTCACAGTTTTGGTTTAGTGTTGTCACCCATGTGTGTGTACCCCGGCACTGCCCTGCACTTTTTCAACTTCCCTAGTTTTCTAATATCTCTTTTTTTTTTCCTTCTCTGCCATTAGTCCAAAGAGATACTTTGCTCAGCACAAATCTTGCGTCAATGAACTTTTTTTATTTTGGTTGTCTGAAGCCCATTTTCTAGTGAGTTTCACAGCAAGGACCCACGGGAATAATATTCTCTGAATGCTCGTATGCTGACAGCAGCTTCAAGCTTTTCCTTCTACTTGAAAATCAGTCTGGCTAAATATGAGATTCTTGGCTCACATCACATTTAACAAGTCAGTATAGTTTTATTAGTAATCAGATTTTCTTTTCCATATGAATAATTTCATATTACTGCCTGAAAACTGGGGTTTTCTTTTTCTTTGGAGTTTGGTAATTTCACAAGCCATGTCTTGGCACTGACTGTTCTGGGACAATTTTTTCAGGAAGGACAGGATTAGGTCTTTCAGTGGGAAATATCATGAGCTGCTTTTTAAATCTCAAGAATTTTCTTTTCTTGACTTGTACTTTTTTCTATGTTTTGTCTCTTTGCTTTGGGTTCCTTCTTACAGAGTTCCCATCCTGCAAGCATTAAACCTTCTTGACTGCCCTCTCCGTACTTTCACATCTCTTTCTTTTATTTCTTTATTTTTTGCTTCATTTCCAATTTTATCTCCTTTTTATCTCCAAGGCGTCTAGAGGCATTATTATGCTTATTTGATTTTTCATTGCTTCTTGTTTAATCTTCATTTAATGATTTTTTTCTCTTCTAAGTGTATCAATCCATTTTTGAGTTTCTAATCCTGATGTAATTTATTCTTCATTTCATTAAAAGCTATTTGATTATTTAGAAGCAGTTATAGGTAGAAAATAGAAATTCAAAATAAAACAATATGGTATTTCTCAACTTTGGAGAGTCTCATGCTTCTGGCAGGTATTGTCTGTATAGGACTGTGACTTTGCTAATTGTGTTTTCTTCCTTATAAATTTCATAATGTTCTGTTGCTACTTTTATGTGAAATTGAGGTGTTTCCTTTTATCATTGTATTAGTTACTTCTCTGTTGCTGTGATTTTAAAAGATGACCAAGGAAACTTATAGAAAGAGGAGTTTGTTGGGCTTACAGTCCCAAAGGGATAGGAGTCCATCATGGCAGGGAGGCATGGAAGGAGGCAGCTGGAGCAGATGTAGAACCTTCACATCTTCAAACAAGCACAGGAAGTAGGCAGAAACAAATTGAAAGTGGGGCAAGGCTATTGAACTTTCAAAGCCTGCCCCCCAGTCATGTGCTTCCTCAGACAAGGCCACAAACTTCCACAAACAATGTCACCAAGTGGGGTCAAGAATTCAAAAATGTGGAGTCTATGAGGGACTTTCCCATTCAAACCACCACATCTATGAAAAGGAGAGAGACTCTAGAAACTCCTTTTTTATTTTATTTATTATTTTATGTGTATGAATGTAGTGCCTGCATTTATGTAAGTATGCCCATGCTGTGCAGTGCCCACAGAGATCAGAAGAGGGTGTTTGATCCCCTGGAACTGGAGTTATTGATGGTTGTTAGCTACTGTGTGCATGCTGGGAACTGAACCCAGGTCCTCTCCAAAAGCAGCCAATTCTCTTCACCACTGAACCATCTCTCCAGCCCCTAGAAACTTCTTTTAATTTATGATCAAGCTTAGTTTGAAAACTGTAATTGATGAGTTTCTAAGGATGCTCTTCTTCTCAGCTGTTACCTGGACAACCTTCTTAATTGTCATTGGCAATGAATTGCTCAATATGAACACTATTCACCAGGAGGAAGCTATGCTATGGAAGGGAGATTTGCTGAGTTAATTTTCATAGTTCATGAGACCCAGATTACTTTGCTCCCTCACCATGGTCTCACTATGCTAAAAAGCTCTGGAATATGGACCTCCCACCTTTTTCACACTCTTCTCACATTGCTTTATTGCGTTTTATGAATGAAGGTCCGTTAGTGATCTGGGATTTTTTGATTCATGGTACTCCACATCTTCCTTCTACTTCATCCTGTATAGGCTGATAGCACACAGATCTTGTGGCTTTGGAATACTGGCACTCATTGCAATACCATGTCACCTAATTTTAGTTTAGATATCGGCTATGCATTTGGGGCAGGTATTATTTTAGATAATCTTCAGGAGAGAAGTCAGAGAGAGGTTAAAAATCACAATATCCTCATTTACTTTAGAAATCTCCACATTCATTTAGTGGATTGATTAAAAGCAGTCCTGGGGGCTAGAGAGATGACTCAGCAGCTAAGAGCACTGACTACTCTTGCAAAGGCCCTGGGTTTTTGGTCCCAGAACCCACATGGCAGATAACAACCATTCATAACTCCAGTTCCAGGGGATCTGATGTCTTCTTCTGATCTTCATGGGCACTGCGTGGTATGGGTGCACTTACATACATACAGGCAATATACTCATACATATAAACTAAAATAATATACAAAATATCTTTTTTTATTTTCTTATTGAATTTTTCTGTATTTCAATTAGAACATCTCAACCATTCTTAATCATCCTGATACCCTCTTCCCCACTAGTACCTTCCCACAGTCCCCCCACTAGAGTTCATACATTCTGCTGTTTGTGTTAAGGCCTGTTGTGTCAAGTTAGTGTCCCTAGACATTCCTCAGTTCAGCCTATCCAGAGTCCCTTGCTTTAAGATAAGGTATTCCTCATCCAGCAGTAATCAGCTGCCACAATTTCTTCAGTTAAGATCTGGGTCTGCTGCCTATTTCCCAGGTTCCATGCTGGGTTTCTGTCTGCTTGAGTTTTCATGGGTCTTGTGCATATTGACACCATGGCTGTAGGTTCATATGAGCAGGGTCCCAGGAGTTTTAAGGATTCTATTTCCATATGGTCATGCACCTCCTCCCTGGCTCTTACAATCTTTCCAAATAAAATATATTTTAAAGTGGTCCTGAATATCAAAATGTTATCTTTGTGTTTCTAGTTTTTACTTGGGGATACTCATACTTACTTAACAATGGTGAGAACTTTGCGTTTTCAGAAATCAATCAATGGAACTGAGTATCTATCATATAAGTAGAACTTAATGATACTAGCTTTTAAAATACAATTCTATAATTTTTTTCCAAGGATTGTTTATGAAAAACTATAAAATATTTCCCTAGAAATAACATAATCAGAGTTTTCCTCAGGTTTGGGTGGTGGCTAGTGCTGTGCCTCGCCTTCCAGTCCTCCAAGTGCTTGGCGGCGTAGAAGGACCGCTCCTGCTTCAGGAGTCCTCCGCTTCCTGTGTCAGAGACCTGCGGCCGCTGCTGCGGACCACCAAGCAGCCCAGGCCATCAAGTGTGTGGTGGTAAGAGATGGAGCTGTAGATAAAACGTGCCTACTGATCAGCTACACAATCAATGCATTTCCTGAAGAATAAATACATCCTCACTGTCTTCAACAACTATTCTGCCAATGTTATGGTAGATGGAAAACCAGTGAATCTGGGCTTGTGGGATACAGATGGACAATAAGATTATGACAGATTGCGCCCCCTCTCCTATCCTCAAACAGATGTGTTCTTGATTTGCTTTTCCCTTGTGAGTCATGCAATCATTTGAAAATGTCCCTGCAAAGTGGTATCCGGAAGTGCAGCACCACCATCCCAACACTCCCATCATCCAAGTGCGGATGAAGCTTGATCTCAGGGATGACAAAGACAGGATTGAGAAGCTGAAGGAGAAGAAGCTAACTCCCATCACCTACCCACAGGGGCTAGCCATGGCCAAGGAGATTGGTGCTGTAAAATACCTGGAGGGCTCAGCTCTCACACAGCGAGGCCTCAAGACAGTGTTTGACGAGGCCATCCGAGCGGTCCTCTGTCCACCTCCTGTCAAGAAGAGGAAGAGAAAATGCCTGCTGTTGTAAATGTTCGACCCCTGTCTTGGTCCTGTCCCTGGAACCTTTGTATGCTTTGCTCAAAAAGCGGTGGAGCCTTCGCATTTGATGCCAAGTTTTTGTTACAGATTAATTTTTCCATAAAACCATTTCGAACCAATGAACCAATCGATAATTTTAAGGTTTTGTTTTAAATGTAAGAGTTCCAACTTACATTCTATTAAAAATTTAGCCCTGGGGCTGGAGAGATGGCCTAGCGGTTAAGAGCGCCGACTGCTCTTGCAGAGGACCCGGGTTCGATCCCCAGCACCCACATGGCGGCTGAGAACCGTCTGAAGCTCCAATTCCAGGAGAACTCCAGTTCCAGGGGAATCCGAGACCCTCTTCTGAACTCCGCGGCGTTGCACGACACGGGTGCACAGACTTGCATGCAGACAGTACATTCATACACATACAGAAATAAATAAAATTAATAAAAAAAAAAAATTTAAAAAAAAAAAAATTTAGCCCTAAAATGACAAGCCTTCCTAAAGCCTTATTTTTCAAAATCCCCTATTCTTGCTCAGATTAAGAGTTGCCAAAATACGTTGTGAACTAAGTCCCGTTGTGCTGAGACACTCCAGTGCTTTCCCCTGCTGAAAGACTCTTGTCGCCGGGCGTGGTGGCGCACGCCTTTAATCCTAGCACTTGGGAGGCAGAGGCAGGCGGATCTTTGTGAGTTCAAGGCCAGCCTGGTCTACAGAGTGAGTTCCAGGACAGCTGGGGCTACAGGGAGACCCTGTCTCGAAAAGACAAAAAAAAAAGACTGCAGCTTCTGGAGTGCGGATGCAGACCCTCCGGAGTAGTTCTCAGAGCACCTGAAGCAGCACAGCCTCCTTAACAACACATTGCCACATAACGCACCTGTAACTTATCAGCCCAAGTTCATTACATAACTTTGTACTGTATGTCACAATGGAATGAGTGTAGCAGCTCAGCTCTTTGATTTCCTAGTGAGTTTTCTAAAGTAGCAGTTGACTAGCTTTCGTGGAGACTTTGAACAGAACTCTCGTTCCCATGCACCCTGTAATGAAGTATTCTATTCCTAGTCGTGGGTGTGCTGGGTGGAGTCTTTGAGACACGACATGATCAAAGGATGAAGACAGTATTTTGGCTAATAATGAAATGGAGATTACACTGCATTGTACATGGAGTAATTAACAATAAAAGTGTCACGGGTAAAGATTTTTAATGGTTCATTTTCTGTCAAACACAGTAGATGCTGAAGAAAGGTTGGTCTTCTCGGTGTCTTTCCCTGAGCTTTTCCTCTCCCCACGCTCAAGCTCAACGCCTTTCCCCCAATTAGGCACTGACCTCTCCTTTGAGCTGCTCATTCCCATGGTTGCTAACGTAGTGCTTCCTTTAATTGACCCCCTTTAATGAGCAATATGCCTCCTTGTGCTCTGAGATCTTCCTGATAATGCATTAGAAGTTGTTTGTTTTTTTTCTTTTTTCTTTGTGGTAGTTTAGTTAAGTGCATTCCTATTTTCCTGTTACTTTATTTGAAGCTAATAAGTGCTTTCCTTAGTTTCCTAGCACCTAGGTGTAAAAGCCCTGTGTTGCAGCTTTACAGTTTTTAAACTATTTTAGATATTCTTAAACTACAAGCCTTCTTAACATCACTGTCTTGCCAGAGTACCAACACTGTCATGTAAATAATACAGCCCCTCCTGACCTCCCCATGTGGGTGTGAGCTTCCTGTCCTGCTTTGCCTAATAATGTTCGTTTGGGTCTCCAAAGTTCTATCAGCATTTGTGCTAGCAATGTTCTATACCCCTAACTCACTGGCAAGAACACACTGTCGGACCTTTCAACCATTAGAACAATTTTTTTTAATTGACAATTGCAGAATTGTGGAGTGTTTTTACATTGATCTTTTGCTAATGCAATGAGCAGTATGTTTTGCATGTATGACCTAATAAATCCTTGAATCATAAAAAAAGAAACAACATACTCATAACAATGGATGACTTATTATTCATGATTTAAATATGCTTGCATATCATAGACTGACTAGGGTTAACAGGCAATCAGGAAAATAACACACTTTACAATTCTAGCATGCATATTTTCAATTAGCAACTATTTCTGTCTGTGAGTTATATAATAACAACTAAAATATGTTTGAACTCAATTCCCTTAAATAATGAGATTTTGTTTCTTGTAGGGCTTCACAAGATAACAAAGATGGTAGATCTTTGTAAGGAAAGCAGCTGTAATTATGAGCAAACCCTTCCCTCTCCAGCCCATCTCGGACATCTCTCACGTGCTCTCACAAACATGTTTTCTCTCCACTAAAGCCTTCCCACTTATTCCTTCTACATTCAGTGACTTTCAGCTTTCTTTTTATCTAATTAAATCATATCCCCATACCATGTCTATGACATTCTAGAGCTAAAAATTTGCCAGCTATCAGAAAGCCCAAAATCTGATAAAGCCAAATCCTGGCTCTTATCTGTAGAAGCCACTTAACACCAAACAAAACATCCATTCTCTGGCTGAAGCTTGCACTTTCAGTGCCAGCTAACTGTTGTCTATAACGAAATATCAAAGGACAACCAACTAAAGGCACATAGGTGGATAAATGCAAACCCATCACTATTCTTGAATAAGAAATCAGAATAACCATTTCTAGTGATGGAGTCAACATCGCTTTCTGCACATTCCTTTTTTTTTTTTTTTTTTTTTTTCTTTTTGAGACAGGGTCACCCTGTAGCCCCAGCTGTCCTAGAACTCACTCTTTAGACCAGGCTGGCCTTGAACTCACAGAGATCCGCCTGCCTCTGCCTCCCAATTGCTAGGATTAAAGGCATGCACCACCACGCACAGCGTTTTCTGCATATTTTGCAGTTCTGTTATAGGTATGGATCTGAATCCCACGGCTTCTGCTGGTTTCCAGGCTTTTGCGTCCCAGAATTGTGCTAGGATTGCATGGTTAGAAATAAAGATAGAGGACTGGAGACGTGGTTCATCAGTTAAGTGCTCATGCTGCTCTTACAGAGGACACAAACTCAGTTCCCAACATCCACATTTGGTGGCTCACGACCACTTGTAACCCCATCTCCTGGGGATCCAACTCATCTCTGGCCTCTGCAGGTACTCATGTGCATATGTACGTACACAAACACACACACAATTACAAATAATAAAAATATTTTTTTAAACTGAAGCAGACATAGAAACAGTTCATTCATAAAGGGAAAACACTCCCAAGAATAGGGGAGAATGAGTGAGCTAAAGGGAAAGCATGCACTCATAAATGCAGGGCTCTGAGACTCATGTTTCTTTATAGGTTGTTTACGTAGCACTGGCCTCTCCCATGTTTTCATATCCTGGACTTTTGGGGTACATGCTATGTTTGTAATATGTAGCCCAGAGGGGGGTAAGGCTTTCTGTCTTTCTCAGCTTCATAAATATGCTAATCTTAATGCTGATCTGTCCTGTCCTGACTGTCCTGCCACAATTCCTTCTTGAGAGCTGCAGTCTCAAAATGTTTTTGGAGAGCAGAAGGGTGATGTAAATTAATCCTCTGTATGTACTTCCATGCTGATGTGAGGCAAAGTCTCTGCCTGAAAGGGACCACAAGACTCCTCACTTTATGTATTGGTTGGAGACTAGGCTTTACATGTTCTGTGCTAGGAGTTGGCTGGAATCCATGCATCAGAGGGCATTAGCCTGAAACTCTCATATATCCTAAAAGATAAAAGTTTTACAAGATTATAAATACAAGATACTAAGAGATTTTCTATTATTTTCTATTACTCTTCTACAGCACTGGTATGCCTTCACCTATGAAAATGTAAAATACCTCACTGAATTTTGAGAGATAAAAATCATAGTCTGGGAAGCTAACTTTAAAACAGAAAAAGAAAATACTGTAATAACTAACCTGATATCATTGTAAACTAAACTAAAAATGTGCAATGGTATTTTATAATGTAAGTTCACAATTCAACATGTCTACTATAATTTTTTAACATTATTTACTGACAAAACTATACTATCAACCTTTGACAGTAATGTGAAATTTTTCACAGTTGCCGTACTGTGATTTTGCCATTCCCTTCCCTCTTTCATTTGCAAGCTCCTAATTATCCCCCAGCCCAATTCATATATCATATTATATACACACACACACATGCACAAACACACACACATACACACACATACACACACACACACACACGCACACACACACACCTATAGTGTCAAATTTGTGTCCCCAAATGCAGAGGATTTCTGCTATTCACAAGTACACCCCTCACCCCCTGGGGGCTGAAGTTGTAGCAGCATAGGAGTGAGGAGATTCAGTCCTAGGATGACCATCTTAAGCAGACAGCAGTTGGTGGCCATTAGAAAGTCCATTCAGGGACAACCTTCCAAGAGAAGGTTAGAAAAAAATTAGGCATGTGACCTTATTATAGAGAAGTTGGGAGAGGCTGTACATAAAGGACCTGTGTAAGGCAGATATCAACTTGAAGGTCATTGACCAAGAGGTGTTAACCTTGGAACAAGGAGCTACAAGGTCAGATGGCCAGCTGGTCTCCATCAATGGCAGTGTTCTGCCTGGCAGGGTTTGTGAGATCCCGTGTTTATCCTCTCACTCCTGTCAGAGTCACAGCTGCCTTCCAGACTTCCCAGGCTCTACTTTATTCCAAGTTAATTCATCCTAGTCACCAACACCAGAATGCTCCTCAGTGTAGGTTCATCCTCTGGAGCCTGGTTAACCTACCAAGAGTCGAGTACTTGAAAGAGACTGCCTCTCTCCCTATAGCGATGTTTCCATATAGCTTTTTCTAAAAGTATTTAGTGTTAGTTATCCCTCCCCATAGTCCTCCCTCTGTCCTGCCTTCCCACTCCCCACCATCAATTAATCCTCTCTACTCTGTTAGTTCCCTTTCCCTGTGGAATCTCTGCATTCTTTCTTGCCCCCATGCAGCCTGTCCCCCTACAAAGACACCCCTACCCCATCGGCTGGTTATTAGTTTCCTTATCTCATTAGATTTTCCAATTGAAACATGCACATCTAATAATTTTCTGTTTACATTTTTATCTATTTATTTTAATGTGTATCAGTGTTTTTCCTGCATGTATATAGATACATGGGTGGAAGCCAAAAAAGGTTCTTGGATCCCCTGAAACTGGAGTCACAGATGGTTGTCATCTGTCATGTGGGAGGCTGGAAACCAAACCTGTGTTCTCTCCAAGGAGAGCCAGTTTTCTTAACCACTGGTCTATCTAACCATCCCCACATTTTATGTTCTTTGATTGGAATATATAATATCAATATGATATTAATTCTACCAAAACCAGTCTACAGACTCAGTGAAATCTCTACCAGAATCACTTTCTCTTTTATAGCTGGAAAATCAATTTCACATGAACTTGCAAAGAGATGTAAGACAAGATTATCCCTTGATAATCACTGTAGTGTGCTTCTGGCATAGGACAGCCATACAGACCAATGAAATTCTTGAGTTCAGAAATAGACCTATACATTATGACCAATTCACTCATGGCAGAGATACCAAGGGCTTCTATCCAGGAAAGAGAGTCTTTAATAAGTGGTGCTGGCATAAGTGACTATCTACTAGCAAAAGAATGAAGTTGGATTCTCTATCTTATCCATATACAAAAAAATAACTTAAAATGGATCAATGGCCTAAAACTAAGATATAAATCAATAAAAATCTTAAAAGACAACACACAGGTAACCTTTAATGACCTTGATTTGGGTGATGAGCTTGTATATATTGAACCAAAATTATGCCTAAGGAAAACTTGACAAATTAGGCTTCTGCAAAATTAAAAACATTTGACCATTGAGAAATATTCACAACGGTCAGAGAGATGGCTCAGTAGTTCTGAACACTTGTTGCTCCTGAAGAAGACTCAGGTTTGTTTCTTAGCATCCACATGGGAGAGGTTCACAGAGGCCTGTAACCCCAGTTCTGGGGATCTCATGCCCTTCTCTGGGCTCCATTGGCACTTTGTGCACATAGTGCACATACATGTACTTAGGCATGCATACATAAATATAAAATCAATGATAAGGTAGCATATCCTAGCTATATAAAGAACTCATAATTCAATCAAAAGATAACTCCATCTAAAAATAGATCATTTGAATGAACAATGCTACGAAGAAGAAACATAAATGCCCAATGAGAACAGGTCAAGATACTCAACAGGATCAGTTGTTAGGAAGATGCAAGTCAAAGCCATGTTAACACTTCACATCAACTGGGTTGACTATAATATCAGTGTTTTTAAATCCAGACCCTGCAAAATGTAGGTGTGGATATGGGGGCCTTGAAACCCTCACACATTGCCAATAGGAATTAAAACAGGACAGCAGCTATGTAAAGTAGCTTGGTCACTCCTCAAACAGCAAAGCACAGCAGAATTACACAACCTCTTATTGTACTCTTCTGCATATATTTTAAAATTTGAAAACAGGTGTTCAAATAAGTACATGTATGCATATGTCCAGACCATCACTATTTGCAATAACCAAAAAGTAGAAATAGCTCAGATGGACACATTAATGAGCAAAGGGATAAACAAACTGTGGCCTATCCATACAGTCAATATTCAGCGACCCAATAGGATACAGTAAAATGTTATTAGCCATAAATAGAAATGATGTGTTACCATGTACTACCATACCCTACATCACCAATGAATCTTGTCAATACTATGTTGGGTGAAAGAAGCCAGGCACAAAAGGCCATGCACTTTATAACTACATTGTAGGAGGCATTTCAAACAAAGAGACATGACACCAAGGCTTTTCCAGGAAGCAGTTTATAAGTGCTGGCACTGGCTCTGTGGACTTATACTCAAAAGACAGGTCACCAAACAAAGCAAAAAGTTTCATTTTGACATCCCTTGTTGTTCCACTGTACAGTGGAGTTCTGGGTCTCCCATATATGGCAACATTCTTTTCTGATTGCATGACCCATGCTATAAGGTCCTGACAGCACCGTGGACCATGCTGCCCTCCTCCTCCCTTTGCTCTGGGAGGGTCCCTGCCACGCTGCATGTATTACATATTCCAACTAGGTAAATGCATAAAGACTAAAAGCAGACTAGTGGCTCCCAAAGACCAAAGTAAGGCCAGAATAAGGAGATATTCCACACTGGGAAAGAGGTTTCAGTTAAGAATGACAATGTTTCTAGACTAATTATATCCCAGGGTGTTCCACTAT
The DNA here is from genome assembly GCA_009823505.1 of Rhizomys pruinosus. Taxonomy (NCBI): domain Eukaryota; kingdom Metazoa; phylum Chordata; class Mammalia; order Rodentia; family Spalacidae; genus Rhizomys; species Rhizomys pruinosus. The sequence goes on along the minus strand of VZQC01001118.1, from coordinate 1,626,085 downwards.
TTTGAATACACTAAATGCTGTTTGCTATAAAATAATTCACTTTATATTGTATGAAGTTTCAGGAAAGTCAACCCATAATCCCACCTAAACTTCTTTACAAATTCTGTAGGGAAATTAGTATGTGAATTCCTTTTTTTGTATATTGAGAGGAGAAATAAATGCCAATTCAGAGTCACTTTGGACAAAGAGAGGTTAGAGCCCTTTTCTGGCTCTGAGTCATTATGTTAATTATTTCATGAAATGAAAAGTTTCCATTTCCCCTCAAATAGTGAATGCATTCTAACACGTTTCCTCTGGCTTAATGTCAACTTGTTTAAACACATGTTTCTTGTATTTTGCAGACACACTTGGCAAGTGCAGGACAAGATTGATGCCAACAATGTGGCTTATACAACCGGGAAGCTCAGCTTCCACACTGACTACCCAGCCCTCCACCATCCACCTGGGGTAAGGTGAGCTTCAACAAATTTTCCACAAGCCAAGCCTAAGATAAAGATTGTCCTGTACTCCAAGTCAAGATTACGCATTTCTCCACTGAATCTGTCTTATGTATGTCTTTCTTCAGACACAAACCAAACTCATAAAAATCTCCATGCCTAAATTCTGAATGTCCTCACTTCCCAAAGGAATAGAGCATTTTCTTGTGTCTTTTGAAAAACAGTTCTTTATTTCTTCCTGGAAATAACTAGTGAAGCTTTTTTCTTTGCCAAGACAGATTTTTAAGACAGCAATATATCTTGAGGTGTTTCTACATGTATATCACTCCCAGGAGAGTTCAAAGAGAATGAAATCTGGAATCACAATGTGAGGGCACATGGCCATGCCTGATGCATTAAAAACCCCTCAATTTAGGGCTTGGGGAGATGGCTCAGTTCCTAAAAGTGCTTACCACACAAACATGAGGACCTGAGTTTGGATCCCTGTCACTTTTGGTCAAAAGCAATATGTGGATGTCTGTGGGTCTATAATCTCAGCACTAATGAAGCAGAAACAGGATTCCTGGAGCTTTCTGGCCAGCTAGTCTAACCAATCAGAGGGCTACAGCTTCAGTGTAAAGTGTTGTCTTAAAGTAATGTGGAGAAGTCATTGAAGATTATATCATATGTTGACCTCAACATGCAACACAAACACACACACACACACACACACACACATCCCTCCCTAATTTAATAGCTTGACAGAATAGCAGGTTAAGCAACATACTTGATGTCCTGCTCCATCCAGCCTCCACGTCCTTACTCATGGGCATGCGGACACCTACACATCCACATGTATGCATCACACACACACACACAGAGTCAAGTTGATGGGAAGCACATATGAAATTCAAAGCTTAAAAAATACCTTTGAGGGATGTACTTCAGTGGTAGAGTGGTAGAAAGACATGCAAGCATGAAGTCCTGGGCTCAGTCCCTGGTAATGGCAACAAAAAAAAGAAATAATGATGATAAAGAGCTAGGTATTCAGCAGCACATGCATTTTTACTATGGGGGCTGTGTTCCTCTGAGCAGTTACTCTTTTCAGCCTTCTGGCTCTTGTCAGCTGCTGAGTTGGCTAAGGACTAGCTGACTTCAGCTGGAGCTGGGATGGCTTGCCTCTGCTTTCCACCTGGCCTGTTATCCTACAGCAGGCTAGCCCAGGCTTTCTCACAAGGTGACTGGCAACATTTTCAGAGTGTAAGTCAAAGCATGCAAGAATCTTGGGACCAAGCTGGAGAGATGGCCTAGTGGGACCCTGGTTCAATCCCCAGCACCAACATGGTCGCTGAGAACCATCTTTAACTCCAGTTCCAGGGTAAATCCGTCGCCCTCTTCTGACCTCCGCGGCATTGCATGACACGGGTGCACAAACCTACATGCAGACAGTACATTCATACACATAAAAAATAAATTAAAAAAAGAATCTTGAGACCTAGGCCAGTAATCAGCATAGCGTCTCTTTGGTAATGTTTTATTGATCTAAGCAATTAGTGAGGCTAATTCAGACTGAAAGGATGGGAATGTGGACAGCTCACATGAAAAGCTGCAAAACTGCATTACAAAGGGATACTGGCACGAGGGACAGAAAAACCTTGTGAGCTTGGGAAACTCCCTCCCACCCCATCCATCAGACTCCTTGCCAAAGTAGAAGATGCTCTGTGAGCCGCACAGTTTTTCCCAGGAGAATTCTGATTGGACACTCTTCATCTCCATCTTCACAAATCATCATTTCACTAAACCAAATGCATTTTGACAAAATCATTGTTTTACTAAACCAAAAAGCAGATGGTCAGGAGACTATTTTGTAAAAGACACAATATAGCCCTCATTATTTCTAGCTAAAATGTCTGAATTGAATAATCACACAGAAATCTGTACCTTCGAAGGGAGATAAAAATTTGATCAACCTTCAAGTAAATGAAGAAGAATTAGGCCGGAATCAAAATGAATTCCTTTTTTTCATCACCTTAACTGAACATGTTGTCTCTGTACCCTGATCCTTACCCATGGTGTTTGCCAGAATTAGCTAAGCTACTCTAGTATTCAGCTTCATGTGTTTTAAATTATTATGTTGATTGTAAAACACCACATGATTTCTCTGAACCAAATGATGACAGAAAAATAACTCCTCTGATCACCTTTTGGATGGGAGTTGGAGAAGGAAACCCACAGTGAGGCTTGTTCTAAATGTGTTTCAGGGAAAAATAAAACAACACAGACTAATCGACTCAGCTCATCGGCTAATGACTAAATGGAGAGTAACTTAAGAACTGAGACCAGAAAACTAAAGGGCCGACTCGAATTTTTGAAGTGTTACTAGCTGCTTATTAGTTTAAGCTTTGTTTTTGAAATCATAAGGAAAAGTAACTAAATGACTTCCTATATATTCCTGGGCTATAACACAGTGCTCCCTGAGATACAACACAGTACTTCCTGAGGTATAACACAGTACTTCCTGAGGCATAACAGTGCTTCCTGAGGTACAGCACAGTACTTGGTATTTTCTTAGCATTTTATACTTTCTGAGAACATTTCTGCCTACATGTCTTTACTTGTTCTCCCCTAGAAGTCTGTTGAGGCAGACAAGGTTCATTCTGTCTTGCTGTTAGATGAGGAAAGGAAGCAGTCTTTTTACAGAATGAGGAACTTGGACTTGAACATAGTCCTCCACCTTTATAATGGTCCTGAACTGGAATTACTAATTTCCATAATGTAATGTGATAGATTATTTCTAGACATTATCATGCTTTTCAAACTCTTCAAAGACAGTAACTGAATCTTATACTTCTCTGTACCTAAAAACTTAATACAGAGCCTTGTATATAGGAGAGACATACCAAATATGCTATAAAAAGCCAAGAAGTACAATAAGGTTGTCCCTGTCTCCATCACCAAAGGAAGTATCCAAAGCTAAATGACTTGCCAGAGCTTTTAATTTTTGTTTGTATGAGTGTTTTGTCTGCATATATGTAAGTGCACTACCTGTGTGTAATGCCCTCCCAGACCAGAAGAGGCCATCAGATCCCCTGGGACTGGAGTTACGAACAGTTGTTAACCACCAGGTAGATGCTGGGAACTGAACCTGGGTCATTCTCTGCACCACTGAGCCATCTCTCCAGTCCCCTTGCTAGAGTTTTAAAAATAACAAATTCCTGAACTGTTTCAGTTCTAACAGAAGAATGCTTCCGGGCACCTGCTGTTTGTGCTGTCATTCAGCTTCAATTTTGAATCATTAAAAATATACCAGTTTGAGCTTCTCTATACCTAAAATAAGAGGTCAGTGTTCTTTTCAGCACAGATGAAATTATCTGGAAAACATGTTTCTTGGTGAGAATTCGGCTTGATCAGGGATAAGGAGACGCATCTTAAATGATACACAGATGTTGCTTCGCTCACATTTTCCTCTGGGCCAAAGATTACATAGTTCCATAAAGAAATATTTATAGAGGGAATTTTTTGGTTCTGAATGACTTATGTGAAATAAAATTGGGTTGTATACATGACAGGGGTATACTTACTTTCTCAATTATTGATGAAAATGCTGTCACACTCAATAATCCATTTTCTTTTATAAGACTGTATAAAAATATAACTATACAAAAGAAGATATTATTTGGCCTTCTCATGTTTAAAACACATCAACTGAACTTTTAAAAACAAATGTTACAAATATTGTGTGGGTCCACTATGGTAAATCCCAAATAGTTGAACCATTGAACCATAGACAGAGCCTTCCTCTTGCTGTCTCATGGAGCCTTGTAGACTCTTTCTCTCCTGTGTGTTGTGTTGCTTTATCTTTCATGGCCCTCCTGAGATGACTTTCCTCAAAGGCCTAAGTCAGATTGCACACATGTTTTTAAAGCTTAAAAGTTGCATCAGTTTAAAGATTGAATCATCATTTACTTGATGCAGTTAACTTCCAACATCAGAAAATAAGGATTTATATATACATTCATATATCACCCAAGACAGGACTTACAAAAACACTAAATGGATTTCTCTCTTTATAGAAGAGTGACTTTCTATGTAGTAGGATTTTAGGCGAGTGGGTAAAAGTCTCAATACCATCTTTACCACACATTAACATCTCTGGATGTCATCTCTCCATCTGAAAAATGAAGATAAATTTACCGAATTCTAAGTACTGTTATGAGGAATAATGTACATTGCACAATTATAATTAGAGAACAAATTGTGTATAAAATTATAAAAATTAGGAAATCTAATTGCCATCAGTAGGGCAACCACTGATAGTGGTAATTACTAAAATTTAAGGTTAAATAGGAGGCTGGGAAGATTTATTTGTAAAAAGCATTCACCAGGCACATATAAGGATTAGGGTTCAGATTCCCATGCGGCAGCTCTCTTATCATTTCAGTACTTAGAAGGCATAGAGAGGCATTCCCTGAGCAAGCTAGAGGGCTAGCTAGCCACAGTAACAAGGTCTGGGTTCAACTGAAAATTCCTATCTCAATGAATAAGGTAAAATGGATGAAGAAGGACTCTCATGCCTCCACGAACTCATACACACATACACACACACACACACACACACACACACACACACACACCCCACATATAGTGACATGAAAAAAGAAAAATAAAATTTAAATTTAAATTCAATTCCATGGTCATACTAACTACACTTCAAGTGCACAAGAGCCACATAGAGCTAATGATCACTGTATGACACAACAAAGAACATGGCCATCACTAAAGCAACTCTTGCTGCCCAGCACTGCCCTAGACCACCAACAGAGCACTAATACACATACCCACCTAAGTCTGGGGTTTAGTCATACTTCTTTCATCCTTCAAGAAATAAGTGAAGTGGTAATTTTAAATTTATTATATTCTATAAAAGTGAAGTTTTCCCAACCAAATGCTACTAGTTTCTTCAAGCAGAAACCCAGGGTTTAAATTTAGGTACTCAAAATCAGCCAACCTGTGCCAGGCTGACTGACTGACCAAAATGAGTCACAAAATCAATGGAAAACTCTATTCATAGCAATTAGTAAATTTTGCTTTTCATATTGTAATATGATCAACATCTCCTCTCAAAACTTAGTAAACTTAATACTTTCCCAGTTTGGTTTCCTATTCCCAGTGTTTCTTGTGCTTATGCAGTCCCCTTAGTCCATCCTACCTCATACCGTTCTTTTTTTAATATAATGCATTTATTAATATTTTGTGTATTTCAGACATCATTCTCAGTTCAGTTTAGACATATTCCCCTTTTCCTTCCCCCCACCCCACCCTAGATAATGCATTCTGCCATAACTGTTCTGCATCTTTCTCTCAGTCTTTTTTTTTATGTTTAGGAATTCACATTTTCTTAATATTATAATTTTATATTGCTCTAAAATATGAATACATACATACATTCTACCCATATACAGTAGTTACAGAGCCTGAAAATAAGTGGCAGGTGGATTCTAGAGCCCCTTGAGAGATTTACATTGTAACAACATAGTTGCTTTCAGTTAAACAGAAATATAACAATAATGTTGTTCAGCTTGCCTTTCAACTGGAGATTTGGTGTTAGCATCCACAAATGAGGGAAACCATTCACCATTTGTTTTTCTGGGACTGTGTTTCTTCACTTAGCATAATGGCTTTGAGTTCCATCCATTTACTTGCAAAGTTCATGATGTAATCTTTATATACCGCTGACTAGTAATCCATTCTATAGATGTACCACATTTTTGTCATCCACTCGTCTGTTGAGGGGCATTTGGGTTGGTTCCAGCTCTTTGCTATTGTGAAGAGAGCTGCTATAAACATAGATGTGCATGTATCTTTGCAGTAGGATGAATCTTGTGGGTATATACCCAGGAGTGGTATGACTGGGTCAGGTGGTAGGCTCATTTTGAGTCTTTTAAGGGTTCTCCACACTGCTTTCCATAATGGTTGTACAAGTTTACATTCCCACCAGCAGTGGATGAGTGTTCCCCTTTCCCTGCAACCTCTCCAGCATTTGGTGTCTTGTTTTCTTGATCTTAGCCAGTCTTACCAGAATGAGATGATAGCTGAGAGTGGTTTTAATTTGCATTTCCTTAATTATTAATGATGTTGAACACTTTTTAAGATGTTTCTCAGCCATCTTTAATTCCTCACGGGTAAAGTCTCTGTTCAGCTCTTTACTCCATCTTTTGAGTAGGTCGTTTGTTTACTTCTTTGTTTTTTGAACTATCTCTTTAGAGTCTCAAGTAGCTAGGGCCTGGCTTTTTCCCATCTCAAAAGTAGTGTGTCTCGCCGGGCGTGGTGGCACACGCCTTTAATCTTAGCACTTGGGAGGCAGAGGCAGGCGGATCTTTGTGAATTCAAGACCAGCCTGGTCTACAGAGTGAGTTCCAGGGCAGCTGGAGCTACAGGAGACCCTGTCTCGGAAACATAAAAAAAAAAAGTAGTGTGTATCTGGAATGCCACTGAACTAATATATTCTTCAACTCAGTCTTTGCTATATCCATATTCAAGGACTCCCTCCTCTTCATGCAAAACAGAAAGTACAACAATCCTTTGTCTGATACTTGAGACAGCTCCTGGTCAAGCCCCAAGTATCTTTATATCCTGACCTATGCCTCCCATTATGATTATCTGGCTGTAGACAAGATTTACAAGATTTTTATATCTAGAAAACTGTACATTTTCACATACCTGTCAGCACTGTCACATATTTGCATTCTCATACAATTTTATATCTCTCAAACTTATCCATAGATTGTCCCTCACTGTTGGGTTTCTGCCTGCTCCAGTGTGCCATGCTCCCTGTCCACAGCGTGTGATCTGTGCTTTTTACTAGTGACCTTTATTCCTTTGCCTTCATCTTCAACTATAGCATTGTATTGATTATAAGCAGCACTTTTATCTGTAATCCCTCTCAATGCTGACATAAGAAAATGGATTTTGTTTGTCTGTTGATTTTTGTCCATTCATATCTTGTATTTCTAACACAGTTCTAAGAACAGTAGGTGCTATATCTTTAAATTTCTCCATGTTTCCTCACAGGTTCAGCTTCTGCACTGCATAAAGCAAACAGTCACAGGAGGTGACTCAGAGATCGTAGACGGGTTTAATGTGTGCCAGAAACTGAAGGAAAAGAATCCTCAGGCATTCCAGATTCTGACCTCCACCTTTGTAGACTTTACAGACATTGGAGTGGATTACTGTGACTTCTCTGTGCAATCTAAACACAAAATTATAGAGTGAGTAATATTTATAAATTCCCCATATGAAAAACCATTAAGAACAAAGGCTCCTTTGACCTAAAGTTTAAACAGCTTCGAATAACTCCAGAGCTTTATTTTTTAATTATTGTTAGAAAAAAATCTTTTGCCATTAAAAAAGCATTTACCAGATGGAATAAAATTTGTTCTTAATCAATATTCTATTTCTAATAACTAAAAATTTATGTACACTTCACAAATTCGACATCATCATAATCAATGAGACTGTATCTGTCAGAACTTTTTCAGCCAGAAGTGAAATAATGTAATTGAAAATAGGTAGATCCAGGAGTTAAGCCCTGCCATTGCAAGTGGTCTCTTTTATCTTCTTAGCACCTTCATCTTCTGTATTGATATCATTTTCAGAGAACCTTCTTTAACTCCAGTTCCAGGGAAATCTGACACCCACTTATTGTGTGTGTGTGTGTGTGTGTGTGTGTGTGTGTGTGTGTGTGTGGTCTTTTCCAAGACAGGGTCTCCCTGTAGCCCTAGCTGTCCCGGAACTCACTCTGTAGACCAGGCTGGCCTTGAACTCACAAAGATCCACCTGCCTCTGCCTCCCAAGTGCTAGGATTAAAGGCGTGCACCACCACGCCCGGCTCTGCCACCCTCTTCTGACCTCTGCGGCATTGCACGACACGGGTGCGCAAACCTACATACAGACAGTACACTCATACACATAAATAAATAAAATTTAAAAAATGATCCTTAAAAGCTCCACATTGTTCATTGTCCTTGGACCTAGCAATCACAGCACAAGGACAGCATTTGTTTTTCAAATACTGTCATGAAGCTGGATGACACCCTGCCTAGTTGTGTCTAAATCTGTCCATGAGACAATCACCAGGATCACTGTGGCTAAGAGGTTGCAGAATTCTGTTTGGCCGTGGTAACACCAAGTGCTTCTCCGGGGTAGGATCACACTCATTGGAACCACATGGACTGAGAATGAACCATTCCTCAAAAAATGCTAAGCAATGGGAATCATGTTTATGCCCTACATAGATCATTTTGTGTTCTATTTTGTATTTCATTGTGAGTGCATGATGATAAACTCGCATCTCATTTTCCCTGACTGGGATAGATCTCTCTTAATTAAAACCAATCTCTCTCTCTCTCTCTCTCTCTCTCTCTCTCTCTCTCTCTCTCTCTCTCTCTCTCCTGCCCCCCCCCCATGTACATAGCTATATGTGTGTCCATTCACGTGGAGGCTAGTGGTTGATAATCAGTATCTTTCTCAATCGTTTGCCACCTTATTTCTTGAGACAGGGGAACGTAGAATTCCTCAATTCAGCTAGACTGGATGCCCGGCAGGCCTGGGGGATCCTCCTGTCTCTGTCGCCCCAGCATAGGGATTATAGGGAAGTCCCAACTCATGGCTTGTTCGCATAGGTGCTAGGGATTGTGCTCAGTCCATAGTTTGGCAGCAAGAGCTTTATCAACTGAGCTATCTCTCCAGCCTTATCTGATTTTTAAGCATTATTTTACATAATTTTTCCAAATACGTACAAATGATAATATCTAATTTTTCATCTGAGAGTGACCCTACATTGTGTTTCTAGGACATCTTATATTTAATTAGTTCTCAGTTAATATTAGAGGTGTTCCCAGTTTTGGAATTGAAACTGATTTATTTTAGGAGAAATAGCCAAATAGTGTAAAAATAACCAAATCCCCTGCACACTAATTCAGCTGACTGATGTATGCACACAGACTTCATTCATTCAGTCCGCAATTGTTTATTGGGGTCAACACTCTTCTTAGTATCTGGGATACATCAGCTGACAAAACAAAGATCTCAACTTTCCAGGACAAGGGGGAAAACATCTAATTTTTAAAACAAATGAACAAATTATAATTAATCTCTTAAAAAATGGTTGTATGCTATAAAAGGAAAGAAAGCTATTAAAAAGGATTTTATTTATATGCCAACATAAAAGGAATCTGTAGCTCTAAAGACTTTCTAGGGATAAAACTTGTACTATCTAATAGTGTGGTACAGAAAAGCTTTCCTGAATGATAGTTCATCAAAGTGTTAAATACATACTTTATAAGTAGAAACAGATTATCTTTCTGACACTTTGAATAATGGATATGGGATAAATTAATTTTACATCAAAATAAACCTTAGGCGCTATGTGGGAGCTGTACAGGTGAGAGACTTGTTTCTTTCCTTTGTAGACAGGTATCACTACACTACAGCTCACTCTATCCTCAAACCTAAGATCTTTCTGCCTCACTTGTCTGAGTTCTAGGGTTCCAAGCACACACTACCACGTTCAGCGACCAAAGATTCTTAGTTATGATAGCCATGTTCAATCATTACTTTTAAAAATTATATTCAAGGAACTGGAGAGATGAGTCTGTGGTTAAATGCCCCTGCTGCTCGTTCAGGTGAACCAGGTTCAGCTCCCAGCTGCATGTGGCAGCTCACAACCATCCATAACTCCAGTTCTGAGAGATCCAATTCCCTTTTCAGGCCTCAGCAGCACCAGCAAGCATGCGGTCCACGTACATGCGGGCAGACAACATACTCACACACATAAAATAAATATAAACTTTGAAAAAATATTTGAGATTCGAACCTAATTTAAATATGGCATAATACACATAATATATATATATCTCTAGCTAAATATCACATAGCCTTATTATGTGTCATTTGTATCTCCATATGTGCCAGTTAAAGTGAATTTAATTTTAAGACCCATGACAAATTGTAGCTTGTGATATAATATGATTGAGGAGTCTGCAAAACTATTGAGCAGAGGCAAGAGATCGAACCTTGAATGATCGCCATCTAAACCATGATTTGGCTTTCATATTTTTGGTAGTAAGATTCTGAAATTTGACCTATTTGTAAGGGCTCAGAAATATCGCTAGAGAATATCAAGTTGTTGAAGTTAATTCACTTCAAAATATTTTAACAAGAGGTGCAACAAAGTGATTTTTCAGTTATTTGCTGAATATTTGGGATAATTTAATTTTCATTATTGGTTAAATTTTCATCTGTTAAATTCTTTTAGATTTTTATGTCCTGCCTAATACAAAAGTATCATTTAGGCATCTAATAAATTTATGTAGAATGAAATACATATTTATAGATATTTTATTATTTTATTTTATTTATACAAATGTGTTCCCTGCACATATATGAATACACCCATGTTATGCAATGCCTGCAGAAGTCAGAAGGCCATGTCAGCTACCCTGGAACTGGAGTTATGGAAGGTTGTTAAGCCACTATGTGGATGCTGACAATCAAACCTAGGTTCTCTGCAAGAGTAACCACTGAATCATCTCTCCAGCCCCAAGATATATTTTTTTAAACTAAAACAGTAGAGAAACTTAAGCAGAACTAGTAATCATGGGATTAAGCAGCCATACTGGCTGGAAGTTCAATCACCTGCAGGTTTCAGCTCTAATGTTCTAGACACTTGAACAAGAAGAGGACATAATTAGTTAAAAGATTCAAGATGTGTTGAAAGCCTGATAAAACAAATCTTGTGGATCGCCAAAGCACAACACAATAGATAACACAACAGTAGTGTTCCTCCAACTAATGCAAGATATCCCATAAAGCCTCACCTCTCTCAACAGCATATGATACTGTACTGAGATGCTCACAGCACCACCTCTGATCATAGAACATGATTCTATGGTCCCTGCATCAGGTTCTTTCCTTAGAGTTACTGATGATGTTTGGCACTCCCAGTTCCCTGTGATTATATGGCTGCTTTGTTTTTAAACACATGTGCTCTATGCACAGCTACATGTATAGTCAGCTATCTATATGTTTTATAGCATTTTACCCTTTGCCAACATTAAACTTGGCATTAACCCCCTCCCTACACTCTATTTATGTACAGGAACTTACTGCCTCTTAAGAGTTAACTTGGGGGTTGAGGATGTAGCTTAGTGGTGGAACACTTACTGAGCATGTACAAGGCTCTGGGTTTTACTTCCAGCCCTGAAAAAAATATACAAATAATTAAACAATTTGGATTTTCAGTTTATCAACTTATCGGCCTCCGTCTCCTCTAACATTTTTCAATCCTCAAAATACTGTCCTCTTTCAATCTCATAAATAAACTCACCTCCCATTCTTTCTGATATCATTGTTGAAAATGCTAAAAGGATGAATTTGTGTCTTGTCTTCTTTAGAAAGTAAGCATGAACTAAAAGAAAGAACTGTGTAGCATGTTACACGAAAAAAGCATTATTTTTCTACATGTGTAATTTCTTTAAAATGAAAACTTAATGCACTATATCACAAACCACCATCATCTGATTATCACTAGATTTATTAAACACATGTGTCTTTTCACTAGTCTGTGAAGACACACAATGGATAACAGGATAACTAGAATGTACAGTATTCAAATCAAGGAGCTGTTGCACAGTAGAGGAAAACAAAGATGAACAGATCATCAAGATATCTGGAATGGCAGACATTCTAAGAATGGTTCGAAAGCTGTGATATCCTGGTCAGTAACAGATCAAATGACACACAGAGAACACTATGGAAAGACACAAAGAAAAGTATATTAGGAGGAAATCGGGCAAAAACAGTGAAGAGTTAGACAGTGACCTCAGATCCTGTAAGTGAAATCTGTAACTGGCAACATGAATTCTAAAGGGCAATTAATAGAATTAATAGATATACTATAGTCCCAGAGAATTCTTTATTTATGTGGAAGTTTGGTGTGTGTGTGTGTGTGTGTGTGTGTGTGTGTGTGTGTGTGTGTGTGTTGAGAGCAAAGGAGTAGTAATCTATTATTTATTGAGTCGTGTTGGCATTCAGAGAAACATATGAAAATTCATGGCTTAAAGATCTAGAAACCTTACTGAAAACTTCTCCCTTCTTGCTTTCTTCTCCAGTGTGGATCCAACAGGTAGATCTTGTTCACGATCTAATAAGCAAAGAATCGGTGCTAACCACCAACTTTTTTTTAATAATTTTTTTTAATTTTTTATTTATTTCTGTATGTGTATGAATGTACTGTCTGCATGCAAGTGTGTGCACCCGTGTCGTGCAATGCCGTGGAGGTCAGAAGAGGGTGTCGGATTCCCCTGGAACTGGAGTTCTCCTGGAATTGGAGTTTCAGACGGTTCTCGGCCGTCATGTGGGTGCTGGGGATCGAACCCGGGTCCTCTGTAAGAGCGGTCAGAGCTCTTAACCACTAGGCCGTCTCTCCAGCCCTGACCACCAACTTTTATAGTCTACCAATACAGTCACTGTTGAGCTTAGAGGATTTAATATTCAGTGGAGCAATATCACACAGAGTCACTGGGAGTCAAAATCCATATACACCATAGACAGGAGCATCTTTCATCCCCTACTCTGAAGTTGATAATGGCTCCCTCCAAATATGAGACCCAGATCCCAAACCAGGTTCCCCCATATGATTTTCATTAGATTTATTAATCATAAGTGTTTCTTCACTAGTCTGAGAAAACACATCCATAGACTGTAGAATGGATAAATGGGGACCTCCAAACTGGGGTCACCAAGTTCCGCCTAGAAGATGTGACAGTTCGTTCGATCTGAGCCACCATTGCCGCCTTCTAGGCTAACCAGAGGTGCTGGTTCTAGGAGAAATCCTAGGCGCTTGGACAGCAGTCTCGACCACCTCCCTCCCATGATTTCATTCGCCCACTCTAGTTCTACCTAAAAGGCAAAGTTGGTAGGCACTGCAGGACTAACTGAAAGTCCATCTTCCAATTAGCCTTTTTTAAATGTATAATAATTATTTGAAAGAGCAAAGAATAAATTTTCTTTTTTTAAGGTGTTTTAGGGCCATTTTAATTTTTTAAATTGATGTTTTGTGTATTTCATACATCACTTTTCATTTCTCTTCAGGCATATTCCCCTATCCCTTCCCCCCACCCTACCCCATCCCATCCCAGATCATGCATTCTGCCATAGCTGTCCTGCATCTTTCTCTCGGTCTTTTTTCATGCTTAGGAATTCACATTTTCCTCCATTAATTTTATATTGCCCTAAAATATGGATACATACTCTCCACCCATATACAGTGATTACAGAATCTGAAAATAATTGGTGAGTGGATTCTAGAGCCCGTTGAAAGATGCACATTATAACAATAACAACATAGTTGCTTTCAGATAAACAGAATAACAATAATGTCATTCAGTTTGCCTTTCATCTGGGGAGATTTGGTGTTAGCATCCACAAATGAGGGAAACCATTCTCTTTCTGGGACTGTGTTACTTCACTCAGCATAATGGCTTTGAGCTCCATCCATTTATCTGCAAAGTTTATAATGCCATCTTTCTTCACCGCCCCATTGTGTAGATGTACCACATTTTTGTCATCCACTCATCTGTTGAGGGGCATATGGGTTGGTTCCAGCTCTTTGCTTTTGTGAAGAGAGCTGCAATAAACATGGATGCACATGTATCTTTGCAGTAGGATGAGTCTTTGGGATATATACCCAGAAGTGGTATGACTGGGTCAGGTGGTAGGCTCATTCTGAGTCTTTTAAGGGTTCCCACACTGCATTCCATAGTTGTTGTACAAGTTTACATTCCCACCAGCAGTGGCTGAGTGTTCCCCTTTCCCCTCAACCTCTCCATCATCTGTTGTCTTTTGTTTTCTTGATCTTAGCTAGCTGTATTGGAGTGAGATGATATCTGAGAGTGGTTTTAATTTACATTTCCCTAATTATTAATGATGTTGAGCACTTTTAAGATGTTTCTCAGCCATTTTTAATTCCTCACTGGTGAAGACTCTGTTCAGCTCTTTACTCCAACTTTTGAGTAGAATCATTACCAGTGATACATCTAACAGAGCATTAATGTCAAGAATATATAAACTACTCAAAAAAAAAAAAAAGACAAATGACCTACTCAAAAGAATAAATTTTCTTAAACACTATAAAATATTTAACTTAAATGTTCCATGTCATGTAATTTAAATTGAGTCTTCACAAAAACACTTGCCAAATGAATAAAATAATGAAGAAATACATTCATTGGACCACAGATTTTCCTAACCCTAAGATTTCCTATACATGTGTTCATATTCTTTAATGCTACATTTCAAGCATATCTTTAAACAGAAGTTGAACCTTATAAAACCTACATATTTCATGGATATGTGTTCAATTTGCCTCTTAAATAAAATAGGTTGGATGATAAAGGCCAGGTGGTTCGCATCAACTTCAACAACGCAACCAGAGACACCGTATTCGATGTCCCTATTGAAAGAGTTCAGCCATTTTATGCTGCTCTGAAAGAGTTTGTTGACCTCATGAACAGCAAAGAATACAAATACACCTTCAAGATGAATCCAGGTGAGCAGACACATTTTCTTAAAGAAGTGAAATAATGGGTTTTCTCCAACCTTATCTATCTGGAATGATATCTAGACCAGTTTCACAGTGGAATCTTGGTGAACATCTGATTGTTTAAACAGAAGATTCCTGACGCCTTCACCTCAGGGTCATTGACACCCCAGGCTTTAAAAAATTTTGCAAGCTCTCAGGGTAATCCTAGAACTCCAAAATTTAAGAGCCTCCAATCTAAGAATACTTCGAAGAAAGGCTGGATGAATTTCCCGTCTGATATTAAGACTTTAATATTTTCTATTCTAATACCCACCTTCCTATAAAGCTTTTTGAAAAACCTTCTCAGTACTAAAAAGATGTTGTTTCTCTCACAGGGTATTGAAAAATATACAGAGTACAAATTATATTTAATTTTCCAATCCTACAATGCAAAATCATTTTTGTGATTTTCACTGTAAAAAATGTTTATTAGTGAACTTATTAGAAAAGATAGCAATGTCTAATAAACCAGGACTGGGCCTATTGCACCTACTTGAAATGAAGATAAAGGCATCGAGATCTTTTTCTGCATCATCCCTACTGACTGAAGTATCACCAAACTTGGGCCATTGTTTCTTGTTATTTCTTTTCACAAGTGGCAATGAAATTATACATGTTTATCATATCCATGTTTTGAACAGCGTATATATTGTGAGATAGATAAACTGAGTGAATTAATATGTGCATTATTTTATATATTTACTGTGTAAAGGCACACACATCATACCTAGCTGAGTCAGTTCTATAATTAATCTTTGGGATCATAAAGTAAATTAAATAAAATTACATACCTCCATAAGTCCTTTGGCATCCTATCATGGCAGATTGATTTTAAGAGTAATTTTTAGAGAGATGACTCAGTAGTTAAGAGCACTTACTCTTTTTTTTATGTGTATGAATGTACTGTCTGCATGTAGGTTTGTGCATCCATGTCATGCAATGCCTCAGAAGTCAGAAGAGGGTGTCGGATTCCCCTGGAACTGGAGTTAAAGACAGTTCTCGGCCACCGTGTGGGTCCTGGGGATCTAACCCGGGTCTCTACAAGAGCAGTCAGCACTCTTAACAGCTAGGCCATCTCTCCAGCCCTAAGAGCACTTACTCTTGTTGAGGACCTCAGATCAGACCCCACCACCTATCTACCAGCTCACAACTGCCAGCAACTCCAGTTCCAAGGAATCTGAAGCTCTCTTTTGGCATTCTCTGGCAGCTGTATGTTTTCATGTGGTATATATACATATACTCTGGCACAAAATACACATAAATAATAATTTTTAAAAGGAATGACACCATATAAAATGAAAATATTATTGAAAAAAAAAAACATGAGTTGGAAACAGATCCACCATTTAGGGGCAATGTAGTTTGGGGTAAATTCTTCAATTTGAAGCTTCAGTTTCCTCATATATGAAAAATAAGATAATGTTCTCTTATCTGTACCCTTTTGTGAAAATGTACATAAAATACTAGGAGAGTATAGAAGAGCAACCCAAAAACTCCACTATCCTTATAGTTATGTGAAACTCTTAAACTGGAAAGGAACATTTATTATTGAGATAAGTAGAAAAATGAAAGAACAATATTAAAGCTTTACACAGAGAAAATACTTTATGTAAGAATTATTACAATGTCCATGGGATCCCAGCAAGCTATGTAGTATACATCTCATAATGCATTTGCTGATCTTTTGCCTTTTAGTTGTGTGCCTTACTGATGACCCTGGTAGGCGGATCCTTCCAATACAGAGGTCACACAGATCATCCTGGTTAAATTAAGTGAATCACCAAACAAAACCCAAAGTCATGAATTTGGGAAAGGGACTGGCAGGGATGAGGGAGGATTGATATGGATGGGAAAGGAATGAAAGAAGGTGGGGTGGGGGGCGAGGAGCGGGGAGTAATCAGAAGATACCACATACCTGCATGAAATTGTCAAACATTAAATTTAGTTAAAATTGATCAATACATAGTAAATTTTTAGCTTTGTATATGGAAATAAACGTGCTGTTTCTTGATGTGAGCTGAGTAGCAGTGGTGTTTTTGCATGTTGTGTTTTCTATCTTTATGAATGATGTAAAGACAAATTTCTCATGTTGAAAAAAATCTTTCTACATAGGTGATGTGATTACTTTTGACAACTGGCGCTTGCTTCATGGCCGACGTAGTTATGAGGCAGGAACTGAAATATCCCGCCATCTAGAAGGAGCTTATGCTGATTGGGACGTGGTGATGTCAAGGCTTCGCATCCTAAGGCAAAAGATCAAGAATGGAAACTGAATCTCATGTCTTTACATTTTAGTAAAGGTCCGAGGACTATATTTTGTAAGCTATGTCCCCCAAATCAAAAGTCATGATCAATACCATTTCCATACTAACTCCTTTAAAATTGAACATGCAACTTCTCTCCCAAGAGTATTCCTCCTTGGACTAAAATTCAATGCCAGCTTCTTAGGTGTCATCTCCATGTTCTGTCTTGAAATAAAGCATTCCTTCTGTGGCTCGTATACTCTGACTCCCTTTGCTCTCAAGCATGTCACCAGAATGCCTATAGAGAGCTTACTGTCAAATAAACTTCCAATAAAAGCTCTTTAAACATGTTCCTCCTCAGTTCCCTACACTGTCTCATTTATTTACGACTACATACCATGGTCTTTTGCATGTCTAGGAAAAGACTTCATATTTTCTTTTTTTTTTTTAATTTTTTTTAATTAATTTTATTTATTTCCGTATGTGTATGAATGTACTGTCTGCATGCAAGTCTGTGCACCCGTGTCGTGCAATGCCGCAGAGGTCAGAAGAGGGTCTCGGATTCCCCTGGAACTGGAGTTCTCCTGGAATTGGAGTTTCAGACGGTTCTTGGCCGCCATGTGGGCGTTGGGGATCGAACCCGGGTCCTCTGTAAGAGCGGTCGGTGCTCTTAACCGCTAGGCCATATCTCCAGCCCCAAGACTTCATATTTTCACAGATCTGTTTTATTCACTCTTATTGTGAACTTCTTCTGCCTAAATTTCTAGGTCTCCCTCCATAATCTTAACATCTTTTGTAATGCCCAAGTTATGACAGCAAACCCAAGCATGCAAGTTAAAAGAAATGGCTAGTCTTCCTAAATTTGTCTTGACTAAATAAATGCTCCCACTAACCAAGTGTCGCGGATACCTATCAATGGATAGTTCCTCCTCAGTTCTTGCCTTCAGTTCACAACTGGGAAAGGAAAACCTAGACCTGGGTAACCCTTTGTAAGTGGTATGATGTGTGCTCACCTCTGGACAGCCTCACCTGCTGGGCTCAGTCCCCTGCAGGGCCACTGCCGTGCCCTAGTGTTGAAGCACAGGTGCCATAGGAAGCCATGAAGCTGCAGTTTTGTTGAGCCTCCCACACCGATGCAATAAGGGACCCTGGACCTTCCGACTTGCTTGGTTCCTGGTAATACATATGCTTTTTAATCTATAGACTTTTAGGTCTAACCTAAAGAATCTTCTATTTTCACAAGTCTTTATTACTTTTTTAAGTTAGATACAAAACAGTGGTTTCATTGTGATAATGTCATTTTCATACATGTGTACCATTATGATTTGTTCCAGCTCCTGATGTTTTTCTTAATAGGCATGAGGTGCTCTAACAAAATATAGGCAGATCAAAGAACATTTCTCTTCAGGGGTTCAGGAAACTATTAGCAACAAAAATATATCTTGTTTATATGGTAAAGAGCAGATGTTCACACGACAGTATATATCAGGCATAGTCTTCAAATCTAATCTAAACATAAGGCACACTGGACTTCAGAACCTTTGTTTGCATACATGTCCATCTGTATTTGGCATCATAGACAGTCTTAGATTGTGGAGACTTTGTACATATGCCAAGCATGCTTTCAGCAGAATTAAAACTAGGCAGTGGTCTTCAACACTATTGTAAATCAAATTTTCTCTAGTTTCTTTGTAAGTTTCTTATTGATTTACAGAAAGGCTATTGATTTTTGTCTGTTGATTTTGTACACTGGCACTTTTTTGAAAATTTTTGTGACATCTAAGTTTTCTGATAAAATTTTTAGGGTCTTTCAAGTATAGGGTCATGTGATCTACAAATAAGAATCATTTTACTTCTTCCTTTGCTGTAGAGCATCTCTTTTCTTTCCCCTGTCAGGTTGATCTGGCTGAGCCTTTGTACAGTATACTGAGTGGAGAGAGTGAACACCCTCCCTTCATTCCTGGTTTTAGAGGAAATGCTTTCAGGCTTTCCCCTTTGTAGTACAATATTAGCCATAGGTTTGTCGTAGATGGCCTCCATGTGTTTACTCGCTTCCTAGTTTCATCCAACTTCTTACCATGAAGGAATATTGAGCTTTGTCACAGGCCTTTTCTGAATCTGTTAAGATGAGCATGTGATTTTGATCCTAAGCCAATTTATGGACTATATTAACACATATCAGCTCATGTATGTTGAGTCATCTTTGCAACCCCAGAATGAAATCAACTTGGTCATCATGTATGATCCTCTTAAATATTCTCAAGTTCAGTTTACAAGAATTTTCTAAGGCCAGGTGTGGGGGTACATGCCTTTAATCCTAGACCTAGGGAGCCAGAGGCAGGCAGATCTCTGTGAAATCCACAGTGACTTCCAGGTGAGCTGGGACTATGGGAGAACCTCTCAGAAAAAGGGGGGGGGGCACTCAATGGTTAAGGGCACTGACTGCTCTTGCAGAGGACCTGAATTAGGTTCCCAGTACCCACATGATGGCTAACAACCCTCTATAACTCCAGTTCCAGGGAAATCCAAGGCCCTCTTCTGACCTCCGAGGGCATTGCATGACAGAAGGGCACATAAGCACATGCAGCCAATACACTCTACACATAAAATAAAAATAATAAAATATTTTTACAATGCTTTTATTGATGTTTTGTGTTTTTCAAACATCATTTCTCAGTTCAGTTTAGACATATTCCCTTTTCCCTTCCCCCCACTCCACCCCAGATCATGCACTCTGCCATAACTATCCTGCATCATACCAACCCAAGTGCCCCTCAACTGATGAGTGGATGACAAAAATGTGGTACATCTACACAATAGAGTACTACTCAGTGGTATATAAAGATGACATCATGAACTTTACAGGTAAATGGATGAAACTCGAAGCCATTATGCTAAGTAAAGTAACACGGTCCCAGAAAAACAAGCAGCGAATGGTCTCCCTCATTTGTGTATGCTAACACCAAATCCCCAGATGAAAGGCAAGCTGACCAAAGTAACCTACCATAACAATTAGTACTGTTTAAATACCTATATATCTAATTGCCTGTGCTTCATTAGTAAGACTGAAAGGTTATTCCTGGACAAACGTTCAGCCTATGAAAGGAAACAGCCAGAATTGACCAGAGTCCAAAATGACAGCTCCAGAGAAAGTAGACTGTTTTGCTTCTCATCCACCTGTGCCCCTTTTCTAAGCCTAGGGAACAATCTGCAGAAGAGGGGGCATGGTAGAATGTAAGGGCTACAATTGGGGTGAATGGTGAAACTACAATATAGACTGGACACTTATTTTATCAACTTGATTGAACATACAAGTCCCCCAGCTGGATAGTGGGACCCTTGGGCTGTATGGGTTTGGGCACAACTGCTTGCAAATTGGTTTTACATGAAGGATGCTCATACTCAAAAATTATTACTTATTGTTAAAAATGAAAAAAAATAAAAAGTAATAGGAAAAAAAAGAAAGGCAAGCTGAACAACATTATTGTTATATTTCTGTTTATCTGAAAGTAACTATATTGTTATAATGTAAATCTCTTAATGGGCTCTAGAATCAACCCACCACTTACTTTTAAACAAAATATTTTTTAAAAAAGAAATTTTTAAAAATTCGCATCTGTGTTCATTAGGAAAATTGGTCTATAGTTGTTGTTGTGGCCTCACCTGGTTTGGGCATTGGGATGATGTTGCTCAATAGCCGGTGTCCATTAGCATATCTCCCCGTTCTATTCTATGAAATGATCAGGGAAATATTAATGTTAGCTTCTCTTAATGGTTTGGTAGAATTCAGCAGTGAATCCCTTTGCTCCTGAGCTTTTTATACAGGGACACTTGTTATTGCTACTTCAGTCTTTTTACTTGCTATGTATCTGTTTAAGCTCTTTACATCCTCTTGATTTAATTTTAGTAGGTCATATGTGTCTCAGAATCTATCCTTTTTTTTAAATTTTACAGGATATTGGAATGTAAGTTTTCTGAAGTATTCACTAGGATCTTAAAATTCATAAGAAGCACAGACCATGACTATCTAACAGCAATGTTGAATGTATCACAGCATTTGATGTCATTGTAGTAATCTATTGTAAAATTCCCCTTGTAATCTCTAATTTTAATAATTTGGTTAGTTTCCAATGACCCAGTGGTCATTAAAAGTATATTGTTCAATTCTTAAGCTTTTGTGGTGTTTATAGTTCCCCTTTCATTGATTTCTAGCTTTATTTCCCCATAACCTGAAGAATTATAAAAAAATATTCAAACCTTTTGGAATTTCTTAAAACTTTCGGCCTTTAATGTGCAGAAAAAAAGAGGCTGCAGAACATTCATCCCTGGGGGACAGGACATCAAACTTCTGTCCCAAGGCTCAGGAATCATTGCAGACGAGGGTACAGAAAGATTGCAGGAGCCAGAGGGGATGGGTGCCCACCAAGAAACAGTCCTCCAGACAGTTGGTGAGTTGCTCGTATGAACTCACAGCAGTGGTGACAGCATGCATAATTCCCATGCAAGCTAAAGCCACAAAAAAATTGCAGCATAGATATGAGAAAGTGGGTAAGAAGCTCAAACCCCATGTATTAGTCACTTTTCTGTTGTTGTGATAAAACCACCATGACCAAGGGAACTTACAAAAGGAAGAGATTATTTGAGCTTACAATTGATGGTTCTTAGGGAATTAGAGTCCATTGTGGCAGGAGGCATGGTGGCTGGGGCTGGAGCAGGAAGCTGAGGTTCACACATTTCATAATGAGTATAGGAAGTCAAGAGAGAGAGAGAGAGACTGGAGACTGCAAGGTTTGTTAAACTCACTAAGCCCACCCCCACAATGACGTGCTTCCTCCAGCATGGCCACACCTTCTAAGACCTCCCAGAACAGTGCCACCAACTGGGAACAAAATGTCTGAATACGTAAAGCCTATGGGGGACACTCATTCAACCATCACATTCCACTCCTTGGCTCCCATAGGCTGGTGACCATATAAAATGCAAAATGCATTTAGTCCAACCTTAAAAGTCCCCATAGTCTTTACCAGTCTCAATTCTATTCAAAAGTCTACAGTCCAAAGTCTCTTCTGAGACCCAGGCCAATCTCTTAACTGTAAGCTCCTGTAAAATCAAAGGACAAATTATACACTCCCAACATACAGTGGAACTGAATACACATTCCCATTCCAAAAGGGAGGAATAGAGGCATAGTGAGGAAATACTGGACCAAAACAAGACCAAAAACCAACAGGGCAAACACCAAGTCCAGTAGCTCCATGTGTGACTTCCGAGATTTTACTTACAATGGGCTTAGACCGCTCAGCTCGTCCAGCTTTGCTTGCAACATACATCTATCTCTTCCTTAGGCTAATACCACTCCCTGTATGCAGTTCTCCTTGGCAAATATCTCACAGCTCTTGCATCTCGAATGTCTTCTTGGGGTCTCTGCTGCCAACCAGGCTTCACATTCACAGCTTCACAATGGCCTATCAGGGACTTCTTTATTCAGGGACACCCCTGCTGCACTCTGCCTGGACTCTGCAGCTCCCTGAAACCCTGGCGGAAGAACTAATGACTCCTTCACTCTTTCATCCTTCATGCTGATAAAGCCAGCACCATGTGAATGAAACTGCCAAGTTTGGCTGCAAGTTTGGGATGGACCCTGGCCTATTTCAACCACATTTGCAACTTTTTTCTGCCCTGGATTTGTTGGAGCAGAAAACCCTTTTAGTATTTTCCTTTCAAAAGTTGGAGGATTAGCTGGGTGTGGTCTTGCCCTGAAGGTACTGTTTCTGTTGTTTACTCCTTAATCACTTTAATCCCACTTTTTCCATTGTTTACTTGTAAATGGCTAGGCCTCTCCTTAATCACTTTAATCTCCTTATCAAAAGGAACCTCTCCTTCACATGCCTTGGTCCCACCATTCATCTTCCTAGTGCATTTTTCATATCCAAAATGTACATTCTGCATTTCTTTCTGCCCCATCTGCTCTTTTTCACTGAAGATCTACACAATATTCACCATTAATAGCTATGCCACCATTTCTACATTAGGCTGTCTTGAAATACCTCTGCCAAAGACATTAGTCCATTGCTTTTCAACTTAGCATCAGGCAAGCATTTGAGCTGAGGGAAAACTGTGGCCAGACTCTTTGCCAAAATATCCCAGGTGCTGGCTAAGTCTTTATTTTCCTCTGGAACTACATATTTTTGCAGCAATGCTTTCTTCCAGGCTTCTACTAGAATGGCCCATTAAGCTCTGCTTACAGTAGTCAACAGCTTTTCTAGTCCAAAGTTCCAAAGTCTTCCACATTTCTCCAAACACCCACATGCTCAGGTTCTTCACAACCAACAGCCCACTCTCTGGTACCAAATACTGTATTTGTCATTTTTCTGTTGCTGTGATAAAACCACCATGTCCAAGGGAACTTATAAAAGGAAGAGTTTATTTGAGCTTACAATTGACGGTTCCAGGGAATTAGACTCCACTGTGGTGAGAGGCATGGTGGCCAGGGCTGGAGCAGAAAGCTGAGGTTCACATCTCACAATGAGTACAGGAAGTCAAGAGAGAGAGAGGCAAATGACTGCAAGGATTGTTAAACTCACTAAGCCTGCCCCCACTGACGTACTTCCTCCAGCACAGCCATACCTTCTAAGACCTCCAAGAACAGTGGCACCAACTGAGGACAAAATGTCTGAATACTTAAAGCCTGTGGGGGACACTCTCATCCAAACCACCACACCCCACCTAAGGAGACTCTATAGGCTTTATTACATATATGTATATACTAGAGTACATAAAATTGGGCACAAGACAATATGGAGAGATGGAGGTAGGGGAGGGATCCAAATATCATAAAACTACATTACATAAATACATACCACATATATCATAGGTTTTAGCATCTTCAGCTTATAATTTTTTTCTTTATTAGGCTGAAAGATGTCATGTTTGAAGGCTTTTCCTTGGCAAGCCCAAACCCACTATCAGTTCTGCCCTTGTGCTCCACACTGAGCTTTTCCCTTCCCATGGTCACCAAATGAGGTC
Source organism: Rhizomys pruinosus (assembly GCA_009823505.1). Classification (NCBI taxonomy): domain Eukaryota; kingdom Metazoa; phylum Chordata; class Mammalia; order Rodentia; family Spalacidae; genus Rhizomys; species Rhizomys pruinosus. The sequence goes on along the minus strand of VZQC01001118.1, from coordinate 1,601,759 downwards.
CAGTAAACACCATGTCCTGTCTTGATCTTCCTATACTAGTCTCTGTGATACAGCCTGGGTACTCCAACAATGGCCATCAATAATCTAAAGAGGCTAAAACCCCAGTAGTAGCTCAGTCCACAAGCTGGATGTTTCAGCAGTCCCCATCTGGCACTGAAGGTTTGGAGGGATCTTGGAGAGACATGAGTCCTCGGTCCATATTGGAAGGTTGAAAAGCTGTGTCTCATGTCTTTGAAAGATGGCAAAAGCAGTGGCATCCACAGGGTAGCTGCACTTGCCAGTAAGAATTGAACACAGGCAAAACAACTGCACTCTTTTTTTTTTACTTTTTGTCTTTTTACTAAGATCTCAAGTTTTATACCTGAAGTACAATTTCTCGGGCCTTACTAATTACTTATTTCTGGTTATAATTTCCTTTTGGATGTTTAAGGCCACACAGCACAGATTAACCAAGGTTTTTTTTTTTTCTAAATGTCAGTTGAAGATCTGGTCCTCAGGGGTCACTCAGGTTTTGGAGTTGGGGGGAGGGAGCCTGTCCTAGTTTGCCTTCCATTGCTGTGACAAAACACTCTGACTGACACCAACTTGGGGAGGAAAGGGTTTATTCAGCTTACATCTCCCAGGTCACAGTTCATCACTTAGGGAGCCCAAGGCAGGAAATCAGGGCAGGAACCTGGAGGCAGGAGCTGAAGCACAGGCCATGGAGGAATGCTGTTCACTGGGTTACTGCTCTGGCTCATGCCCAGCCTGCCTTCTTATACCGTACACAACAACCTGCACAGGATGGCACTACTCATTGTGGGCTGGGCCCTCCCACACTGCTTGACAATCAGGACAATACTCCACAGATGTGGCCACAGGCCAACCCAATGGAGCCAATTCCCCAATTGAGGCTCCCTCAACCCAGGTGTGTCAAGTTGACACTAAAGCTATCCAGCACAGAGCCCCTGGCTCATTTTGGCTTTTCATTTACCAGTTCCATCCACTCTAGGATAAAGTCAGGTCTTACTAGACCAGACTTCCCTTTTGAATCATGAGCAGACTTTTCTTTTTATAGACTGGACCCTGGCTGAAGTCCCATTAGTGGATCTCCAAGACCTCCCTGCACAGGAAGACTTGTGACTCACATTTTCAGGAGATTTCAAGAGATGCCCCCCATGCATAGTCTCCTGGGACTTAGTTAACCTCTGAGGGCAAGGAACAAAGTTATCCCTTAAGTCCCTCAGCCAAATTGTTATGGGCATTAAGTATGGTCCTTAAGCATCCAGAAAGGTTAAGTTACACCAGCCTGATACTTTTAACTACTGTATAATATTTTAGAAAAAGCTTGGACAAAAGCTCAAGCAGCCTTGTATAAGAAATACTAAGAAGCACTCCCATAAAATAAATACTGTGGTTAGATATAATGTCACGACAAACTAGTTTTTTCCTCATTCTTTGATCTTATATTACTCTAAAACATGCATACATACTCACCACCCATATACCAAAAATTACAGTCTGAAAATAAATTGTAGCTTAGTTTTAGTTAAGGGATTCACAATATAAGACATAGTTGTTTTCAGATCACAAGGAATATAACATTAACGTTGCTCAGTTAGCCTTACAACTAGGTGCTTGGTGCTAGCATCCACAGATGAGGAATACCATTTGTCATTTGTTTTTCTGGGACTGTGTTACTTGAAGTTAGTTTTTTTATTTATTTTATTTTTGTATGTGTATGAATGTACTGTCTGCATGTAGGTTTGTGCACCCTTGTCGTGCAATGCCTCGGAGGTCAGAAGAGGGTGTCAGATTCCCCCTGAAACTGGAGCCAAAGACAGTTCTCAGATGCTATGTGGGTGCTAGAGTGGTCAGCGCTCCTAACCACTAGGCCATCTCTCCAGCCCCACTTGAAGTTAATTTTTAAAGCTACATAATTAGTGGTTGCTGATAACTGAAAGCAAATCTCATCTGATAGAGTTTTGGTTTGCTTTCTATTGCTGTGATAAATGCCATTACTAAAGACAACTTAGGGAGGAAAGAGTTTAATTCAGTTTACAGTACATTAATTAGTACCAGGAATGAGGTCCTAGGACGTTAATTAGTACTAGGAATAAGGTTTTTATCCTAGTTACTTTCTATTTTTGTGATAAATACACTGACCAAAACTAACTTGAGAAGTAAAGTTCTTGTTTATCTTGTATCTCCAGGTCACAGTTCATCACTCAGGGAAATCAGGCCAGGAACTCAGGTCAAGGACCAATACGTAGAAGCTGAAGCACAGACCATGGAGGAACTGCTAATGGCTTGTTCCACTGGCCTGTGCTCAACCTGCTTTCTTATACAACCAATGACCACCTTTCCAAGGACGGCACCTCCCACAGCGGACTCAGCCCTCCCACATCACTGGGAAATGAAGAAAATGCTCCACAGACATAGCAACAGGTCAGTTCAGCAGAGGAAGACCCTCAATTAATGTTTCATCTATCTAGGTGTGTCAAGGTGACAAATGAAGCTATGCAGCACACTGTCTTATGTAAGACTTTAGAATTAGATCTTGATTCAGTTTCTTTAGTAGTTAATTACTATAGGAATTCCTATGGCTTTGAGTATGGCTCCCCAAGCTTGATATCAGCTCTTTGATTCCAAGAAAGAAGGAACCCTAACCCTAACCCTAACCCTAATTACTCTCTCATCCTCACCAACAACTCCACTTGTAACCAGAAACAAGCTCAAGACTTTTCAGACATCATTTCACAAGAACTTCAATGCAATTCTAGTGCACCCAACGTTTTAAACACATAGCCTGAAGTTTGACAGTAAATTTTTTTAGTGAGGGGCTAGAGAGATGGCTCAGCAGTTAAAAGCACTGACTGCTCTTGCAGAGGATCCAGATTTGAATCCTAGCACCTACCTGGTGGATAACAACCATCTGTAACTCCAGTTTACACCCTCTTCTGACCTCAGTGGGCATTGCCTGACACAAATGCACTTACATGCATGCAGGCAATACACTCATGCACATAAAATAAAAGTAAACTAAATATATTTTAATTATGTAGTGGGTGAAATAAAAACTTGTATGTTTCCACTTTCTGTGGGTATTTAGATTCATTGCATTCATTCCCCTGTCTGTCTTTACTCGTGAGGCCTCCTCATATAGGAGTTATTTTAAACCAATTATGGTGGTAATAACTGAAGTTTTACATAGGTGCATTAAAAGGGAAATATGATTTATGTGTTTTAAATGAAATGGCCTGCCTATGATTATTGGATCTTCTGCACCTGTGTCCCCATGGGTGACCAACCGGAACGATGCTTGCAGTAATAGATGCAAATCTGTATCAACCAACTGAAAAGGAAAACTTGTGATTTATATCTTTAAATATGTATGAATTCTGAGCAGCTAGGACAGTACACTGACATTTCTTGGCCAGAAACTATAGCAATGTTTAGAGCACCGGTAACAATGTTTATGTATAGTTTCCTGAGAATGTTGTTTAACTCAGGGTCTTCACTTACTTCATAGGTAAATAAACCCAAAGTATATTTTTGTACACACTGTAAATGTTTCTCATTATATTGATTTCAATCATTTGAGAGCATTTATAAACAGCATTTTCCTGGCCACATCCCAGGATAACCTTCACTTTCTCAAGAATAAAAGAACAGGAAAATTTACTCTCCTGCTTAGCAACTATGAAATTCAGGTAACTGACAAACAGAAACAAAAGGTTTGGTACTGTATATGTTTATTTAGCAACTCTTTATTGAATGTTGGCTAGGTACCATGTACATCATGTGCTGTAATTATAACAATGCTTAAGCCTGTATATTTCCCTGGGAAGGAAAGATACAAGAAATTAATTATGCAGAACCCTCTTTGAATGCAGTTGTAATTAGTGCTTCTAGAAAAAGTTTAGCTTATAAGGAGAGCATGTAGTACGCAAGAGGCTGAAAAAGAAATGTGACTTGTTGTGGCTGACAGAAAGATCTGTCTGTCAATCCTGATAACATAGAATAGGACAAGGAGATCCTCTCTGTGTCTTCTCTATGCTGCTGGAGTAGCAAAGGAAATGAAAGGAAATCTGTTGAAGAAGAGTGAAACAAGGGTGCCTACTGATGTGTATTAAACATCCCTGCTGCTTTTTCTTTTCTTTTTTTTTTTTTTTTTTTTTTTTTTTTCAAGTGTAGTTCATAGACCAACTACAAACAAATCTCTGGGTTTCCATAAATAGAAATCAATACCACTTACCATAATATGTTACAGCTATAATCTATATAACAATTTTTTAAAGTCTATTCCTGATGCTCTAAAATTATCTCATCTGATGCCAATATTTTATAATTTAGGAAATGATGAATTAAAGAATGTTTAAAACAACTTCAAAAAATAAATCTAATTGCTCTTGGTGTATAATTTGGGGTTTTTGTTGTTTTTTCTAATTTGGGTTTTTTGTTGTTTTTTCTAAGTTTTTTGTATTTGCTTTATTTTATTTTATTTCATTTTATTTTATTTTATTTTATTTTATTTTATTTTATTTTATTTTATTTTATTTTATTTTATTTTATTTTGTGTTAGGCGGCCGTTCTTGTATTGGCAACCACAAACGACAGGAGAGTTGCCGCCCGCAGCGTAGAGCAACTCGCAGTTCTCAGTGCGCATGTTTGACGATCTCTCCTTATCATAAGGCTTTTCTTTTGACTGCATGCAGAGCTTTTATGCTGCCCGCCCACCAAACTACTCCCCCCACCCCTTCTCCCCCCCCCCTCCATCCCCCCTCCTCCTTCCAGGCCTCCCACAACACAATAACACCACCGCACCCCATCTTCTCCGCGCCGCCCTCCCATCCTCACCGCAATTTAACTCCCGTGTTCGCTCTTTTCCTCTTTCCTATTAAGTGATAGGCCGCACACGCGTACCAACCCCCACAATATATACGACGTTGCCGTTATGTCGCCCACCACACAACAACAACGACCACTTTTTGCTAATTCTCCGGCAACACCCTTCCCATACACCACCGATATGACCAACCCTCCTCCCAATCTCCCCAACTCCTCCAATAACAGTTCTCTCACCCCACCTGTCCGCGACTTGCCAGTCTTTATCCTTCTTTATTAAGTATGTGTTCTAAGCACAGTGTTACATTTCTCCCTACCTAACAACATGTAACTAGCTCTCACTTCCAGCTGTTGTCTTTTTTTGCAAACTAACTTTAAACAAAATTTGAACTCTGACACAAATACCGCTCACAATTATCACACCCCCAAATGGAAATGCCTTGTCAAGTTGCATTACACACATTCTGCTTTATTTTGGCTACTGGGTGTTGGTGTTTAAAAAAAAGTTGAGAAGTGGGTGTCTATGGAGATTAATTTCAGGACCTTCTAGAGGGTACTTTCTAATCGTTTCAGGTTGTAGAAGGGTCTTAATCCTAGCACTAAGGAGGCAGAGGCAGGCAGATCTTTGTGAGTTGACCAGCCTGGTCTACAAGAGTGAGCCCAGGACAGCTTGGGCTACAGGGAGACCCTGTCTCGAAAAGACAACAAAAAAAAAAAAAAAAAAAAGAAGAAGAGTCTTAAGCTGTTCTAGTCATACTGCTTATCTTTGAAGGAAAATGGGAGGAACTTCTGTAAAGACTTGCCATATGATTACCAACCAGGGAATCCACTGTTGACCTGTGTGCAGAATAATGAAATGATTAGTTCATAGTAGGAAAAACAGATAAAAGAACTGGGTACCATAAAGAATAGCACTGGTTTGAGAATGGTTTGTCTCCTTGTTTATTGCAGTATTGAAATGAATGATAGCCATCCTTTATTTAGATGTAGTGGTCCACAAACAAGATGAAGATACAGTCTCTGCTACTGGAAATATGGTAGAACAAACTGTGTCTCTTTCAGACACCTATTATGAGAACATGGAAGATATGGTAATGCATTGGAAGTTTTTTTTTAGATGCTATTAAAAAAGGCTAAAAATATAAAAGATAAGTTTTTCTCTCCAGACTTACTGAGACTTTTGCAAGAATAGTTTCTTAAGCTTTTATGGGTGATCCCAATTATCTATGAATATATGATAAAATTATGATCCGTTCACTTAGGAAAAAAATGTGTATGGTATACATAATATGCAGTAAGACAGTATTTTTGCATATAATTCCTTTAATTTTCATTAGTCTGAAAAATCTAGTTCTCATCCACTTGAGAAAAATTATTTCTTAGAGTACATAATTCTCAGTTGGTGGAGGATATTTTTCCTCATTGTTTTTAATATTTTACATTAGTCAGGCTGGAGAGATGGCCTAGTGGTTAAGAGCGCCGACCGCTCTTACAGAGGACCTAGGTTCGATCTCCAACACCCACATGGCGGCCGAGAACCGTCTGAAACTCCAATTCCAGGAGAACTCCAGTTCCAGGGGAATCCGACACCCTCTTCTGACCTCCGCGGCATTGCACGACATGGGTGCACACACCTGCATGCAGACAGTACATTCATACACATACAGAAATAAAAATTTTTAAAAATATATTTTACTTTAGTCTATATTTGCTTGTTAAAATAAAGATCATTACTCCCATAAAGGAAAGGTAAGTCACTAAGAAGACTTATCTTTAATTTTCCAAAGCTTGACTGTGCTATATCTAGATCTTTGTATGTGTGGCTTTATATATTAATCCTGCCCTGTGATTTCTGAGCAGCTTGCATCTGTGGGCTGATGTCTGACATTAATTTGAGAGACACTGGCTTTGACTGCTTCTGGGTCTCCTCCTCTCTTGGCATTCTTGTAAGAAGCATCTCACAACTTTTGTAGTTGTTACACAGTTCCTGGATGTTCTGCTTTGGTTGTTTGTTTTTTTGTTGTTTTTTTTTTTTTTTTTTCTTCTTTGATTTGCATTTGGAGACTCTCTACTGTCATATCCTGTAGCTCAGGGAGTCTTTCCTCAGTCACATCCAGTTTGTTGGCAAGGCTTTTGATGTGCTATAGTGATTTTTGAACTCCAGCCTTTCTTTCTGATTGTTTTCTGCGAGCTTCCATCTTTCTGCTTATATCAGGTGCTTGTTCGAATGTTATCTATTTTTGCCATCATAAGAGCACGCTGATCACAGCTTTCAAAATTTCTGTTTGATTATTCCATAGCTGATTCCACCATTTGTTGAAAGGTTTATCTTTGCTTCTCTGTATGTTCTTGGTGGCCTTATCAAATACTGATTCTATATGCATGTATTTATTTCTGGTAATGTGTTCTGTTCCATTTGTCTATGCCTCTCTTTCTACATCAGCACCATACTTCTCTGGTTGTATAGCTTTGTGATATAGTGTGAAATCAAGAAATATAACACCTCCAGTTATGTCCTTTTTCCAACTTGCTCTGGACCTGTGTTGGCTTTTGATGCCTCATACAAATTTTAGAATAGTTTCTACTATTTTTGTCTTCTTCAGGTTGTTCTTTTCTTCAGCAATGAGGTTTGAACCTGAGGCCCTACACATACATGTTAGTCTAGCCATCTGCCACTGAGCTGTATAGTCCCAGCCTCTCAACTTCTTTCAGCAATGTCTTAAAGGTACACAGAATGCTTACTTAGGTGTTTAAATTTCTTCTTAAGGAGTATTTTAATGCTATTGCAAGTTTGACTGTTTTTGTCATTTATTTTCTAGATAAGTCACTATTAATACATAAATGCAATTGAATTTTTAAATATCTTGATTTTTCAATACTAGAAATTTATCAAATTTATTGAATTTGTCTATTAGCTTTAACAATTTTAGGTAATTTTCTATATAAAAGATCATTCCACCTGCAAATGGAGACAGCTTAATTTCTTCCTTTTGCCTAATGTAGGTATAGCCAACCTGGTCTGTTTGGACTATCATTTGCATGAATTGAAGCTAGTTTAAGTCTCTTGGAGGTGGTAATATTGTTGGATCTTGTTTTTATTAAGCTATCTATTCATTATTATCATGTTTTTAATTGTTTCCATCTTGTGGCCTCCTTTTTTTGCTTGCTTGCTGTCTTCCTTTGTAATGTAATTGTTATTTATAAGAAAATACTTTATTCTAGACATTTTTTCTTTGTGGTTATGAGAATGCATAGAGTTTCTTCTAAGTATAATAGTATATTTCAAGTTAATAACCTCAGCTGTATAGAAAATTCCATGTTTTACTTCCCCCATGACACATTTCATAATTAGTGGTAATATAATACCCATATCTATTGTGTATCTAATAACAAATTAATGTAGCTGCCTTAGTTTTCTTTCTGTTGCTGGGATACAATACACTGACAAAAGCAATTTACAGGGGAGGGGGCTTATTTTGGCTTACAGTTCTTTTTTTTTATTGATGCTTTGTGTATTTCTTTTTTTTTTTAAAGGAACTTTTTATTTTTATTGAAGTTTTGTGCATTTCACACAAAATTTCTTAATCAAATTTATACCCCTTCCATTCCCCCTACCCCACCAGTGTTCATGCATTCTACCATACTTGTCTTTCATCTTTTTCTCAGTCTTCTTAAATTTTTCCATGCAGAAGTTTACTGTTTGGGTCACAAGTTTACTGTTGCAGTCAGTTCTTTGATCCAGTCATTTTGTTGTTGTTGTTCCTTCCAATTTGCATTACTTCAAAATATGCATATATACATGCCACACATATACCAAAATCATGACATCTGAAAATATACTATACATTAATTCCAAAACAGGTTTAGGGATTCACATTTGGGCAGTAGAGTTGTATGCAGCTAAAGAAAAAAATTACTTTACATTCTCCCATTACATAGTAGGTTGATGAGTAATGTCAGGTATTATATTTACAAAAAATGAATTATTCTGTTCGCCTTACAAACAGGAATTTGGTGGCAGGATCCACAAATGAGGAACACCATACATACACATTTGTTTTATTCTGGGACTGTGTTACTTCACTTAGCATAATGGCTTCTAGTTCCATCCATTTACCTGCAAGGTTCATGATGTCATCTTTCTTTACTGTTGTATAGAATTCCATTGTGTAGATGTACCAGATTTTCTTTATCCACTCTTCAGTTGAGGGACACTTGGGTTGCTTCCAGCTCTTTGCTATGGTAAAGAGAGCTGCAATAAACATAGATGTGCATGTATCTCTTCAATAGGATGAATCTTGTGGGTATATACCCAGGATTGCTATGACTGAGTCAGGAGGTAGGTTCATTTTGAGTCATTTAAGAGTTCTCCACACTACTTTTCATAGGGGTTGCATGAGTTTGCATTCCTACCAGCAGTGAATGAGTGTTCTCCTTCCCACAACCTCTCCAGCACTTGGTATCATTCATTTTATTAATCATAGCCAGTTTTACTGGGGTAAGATGGAATCTTAGTGTAGTTTTAATTTGCACTTCCTTAATTATTACAGATGTTGAACACTGTAAAGATGTTTCTCAGCCATCTTTACTTCTTCATTTGTGAAGTCTCTGTTCAGCTCTTTACTCCAGCTTTTGATAGGGTCATCCTTTCTCTTGCTCCTTTGTTTTTTGAGATATATATATATATATATAT